>CAUYLG010051782.1:0-58946 GCA_963573385.1 Cacajao melanocephalus | reverse complement strand
GATGAAGTTTTTTCTGTTTCTTAGTTTTCCTTTGGCAGACACCCCTTCCCCACAGAGCTAGGCCTTCCCGGGTTCAGCTGTGCTTACTGTGAAACTCTCAGTCCTCAGCGCTTCCAATTGCTGTTCTCCTTGTGGGGATGGGATCAGCCGAGCCCAACTCAAAGGGCACCCCGTCCCATATACTCCGCACTGAGAAGCACCACGCCGGGGCACCGGCAAACAGTCGAACCGGCCAAAAGAGTCGCGCTGGTGACTCGTGTGGCTCCTCTGCTCGGTATCTCTCAGTTTGTGGGCAACAGAAATTCATCTGAAATTGCAGTGTCCACTCGCTCTCTGCACTTTCACTGGGAGCTACAATCCTGAGCTGCTGCTAAACAGCCATCTTGGATCTCTCTCCGCCCATTGATGAAGTTTTTTCTGTTTCTTAGTTTTCCTTTGGTGGATGCCCCTTCCCCACAGAGCTGGACTTTCCCGGGTTTGGCTGTGCTTACTGTGAAACTCTCAGTCCTCAGCACCTCCAATTGCTGTTCTCCTTGTGGGGATGGGACCAGCCGATCCCGACTCTAAGGGCACCCCGTCCTGTATACTCCCCACTGAGAAGCATCTCGCTGGGGCACCAGCAAAACAGCCGCGCCGGTCAAAAGAGTCACACTGGTGACCCGTGTGGCTCCTCTGCTGGGAATCTCCCGGTCTGTGGGCAACAGAAATTCTTCTGAAAGTGCAGCGTCCACTCACTCTCTGCGCTTTCACTGGGAGCTACAATCCTGAGCTGCTGCTAATCAGCCATCTTGGATCTCTCTCCAAAAAGTGCTTTTTATTAATATATATGTTGGTTTTGGTATAACTCATTTTTCTTAGCATCTCAACTCATGTTTTAGTCTTGCATGGAATACCAGATATCCAAAAAATATTAATGTATTATTTCAAAATTTATCTATATTTAGTTTTTCCCAAATCACAAGCCACTATTTTTTATAATTAATTATCAGTTTGAAAAGAACAAGAGTTCTAGTATATTTTTTCATTTTCAGCAAGATTGCTATCTGCTGTGCTAATTATAACAATTATTGTGGTTCAAAAACAAAGCACTACAATTTTCTCTGTTCCATTTTGGGTGATTAGGTTGTCAGGATTATGTAGAAATTTGTCTTGGAAGTTTCTTCACCTATTCCTTTGTAATGGCAATGAAGAATGGCTTGATAAGAGACAACAGAAATTGGCAATGTCATAAAAGATTTTCTCTAAATCATATGTTAATTTTTTGCATAAAGGATGATACATATTAACAAATAAAAATTAACTACTTTAGGTATGAACAAATGAAGAAAAGCAGCAATAGTAGCAGCTGCACCATTTTAGAAACATTTGAGTGGCTACTCTATAGTTCCTTTTCATTCAGATTATTCATCCGTTTATTTGTAAAAAAGATTTTCTTAAAATCTCTTTTAAAAGATTTTAATGGTTTTCTCTTTTCTTTTTCAGCTCAATTTATGTAATATGAAACTACACATGTAATGTCTATATGTTTCTTTATACACATTTTTTTTTCTTTACTCACTTCTTCAGACTTTCTATATAAAATATCTTAGCATAGCTAAGTTATTCCACATTTTACAGACTTTGAAATTCCAAGAAGGGTTTCCTGTGCTCTGTTGGACCTTTTTCACTTTCTTTCTTTTTTCCCTCAGATTCTCCTGGGCAGTAATATCAAATAACCATAAGGACATCCGATATTTCCAGAGAGAGGATTTTCTTGTTGGGGAGTGGAGGGGGAACAACAAAAGACCTTTTTGGAAACAGGAAATCATTTTAAGTTGACCACATTTAGAGTTCCAAAGCTAGAAGCTTTGGAAAGTTTTATTTTAATGGTTTTTGATGTCAGTCTAATGTAGGGTTTCATACTTAGTCTGGATGTCTTTCTTAGAGTTATTACTTTAGAAAGTAACACATAATAATGTTCTGCAGAATGTAGCTTTATGTATACGCCAATAGTTCTACCCACCTATCTACCTAGCTCCTCCTAAATAAGCTATGTATGTAAAACAAGAGTTATATATTGCACACAGATGCAACAAGTGATGATAAGCAGTGATTTATAGTAGATGATGAAGGAAACTATACTGGTACTCCATTGAAAATTATTTTAATATATTATATATTTGGATTTATGTGCTTGCTTCTAGATATGCAAATTACTTCTATTAATTATCAAATGTTTAGAAGACTAAAAACATGACAACACAATCATAATGTGTTAATTTTATTTATATGGAGACAATTGACTATAACATCACTTTGACCCAAGTAATCCATGTTTAAGTGATAGACTCTATAAAAAACTGATTGTAATATAATTAAATAAAAGAAAGATAGATAACATTCCCTGTATTTTGTTTGCTTCTCTCTACTCAAAATGTGAAATCTCAGACAACAGAGAAGAAGATTAGTAAATTACTCTTTTCCCATTTTCAGAATTTTTGGTTGCAATGGACGGAACTTGTGGAAAAAGTTGAAACACAGGCTAAGTGCTCATCATTTTTGGAAGGTTTTTTTTTTATGCATTCTAGGATTACCTAGTTCCTTTTACATGATCATATTGGGAAACTAAAAGAAAACCAAAGATACATCAGCATTTATTTCCTATATGTATCAGGTATACATGAGGCAGATAAAGAATTACCATCTCCTCTGGTGAACTGAGTTTGTACCTGCCTGAGAGAGAATGAATGACTCTACAATGAAACACTCCAAGCTTGAGCATCCTGGCATCAGCAGTCACGAGAGCTCACCCAAAGGGAAAGTAGAGTCTAGAGCAGCGTAATCTGCTTCCAGCCATGAAAGGCACCGAAGAGAACATCAGACCGTGTATTATTACACAGGTCAAATTCCGCATGCTACTGTGGGGAGCTCTGAACACAGTGTTTGTCTGGAGGAGTTCCAGTGAAAGTGCCTCTCCTTACCTCATTGTATGTCCTTGTCACAGAGATCCCATCTGTAGTATTCACTATTGTATCCACCGTGTGTATAACATTGATGTCCAATGAATTGAGAATATAATAAATGTTATAAAGTGCTCCATAGTGATAGTCACACTGAGCATTCCACTCTTAAAGAGACGCAGGGTCAGGCTGAAGATTTTAGAGGCTATCACATTTCTAGAGAGCTCTCCTGGGAGATGACTGTCACAGAAGCTGATGCCTGGCAAGAATCCACTGAGTACAGAGGGAAGTATGAGAGACAGCAGAAGGAGACCTGCCTTGAATTGCATCTTTTGCTAACCGGAATTGCTTTTGAAAGCATAAACCCCAATGCACAGTTCCTAGCACTTTGCTGTGTTGCAAAGTTTTTAAGTGGCAAATTTGGAACTGAAAGGACAAAGAGAAAAGTGTAGAAAAAGCAGATGACTCATAGTGTACCACTCAATTTAGAGCAATCTAGCATGCACTTTTTTTGTGGATTCACTACGAGTTTGGCAAAGTTGTTAATCCACGTTGCTTTGTGCCTCAGTTTTACACATTTATAACTTCAATTGTCAGCTCTCTGAGGTTTGGGGGAAAACACAGGCTTAACCCACATAAACCTGGGTTATACCAGAATCACTGATTTCATCATTGAAGAATTTTTAAGATTAGTAAATTGCTCTGGGTTAATTACACAAGGAAATGCCTAAACATGGCTCAGAGTATCCATTTCATAATTTTTTCCTGAAGGGTTCCCTGGCTGGGAACTATACTCATGTTCATTTTCTCCAGCTCATTACCTCACAATAGGTACCTCCATTCAAAAAAGATCCATTTATGTAAAGGTCATTTTCATTATATTACAATGAAATTCATTCCAGGAATAGCCAGTATTCACAGGGTGTTATAACAGGTATTGCAAGTGGATTTCCTGCTGAAGAGTCATATGTTCCTAAAAGGAGGTTACCAATTTCAAGAAAAGCAAGTGCTGCTAGCTAGATTGACAAGTCCTAAAATGGGTATTGCCAGGTGAAATAGTCTTCTTCATCCCACACCACTGTTTACCAAAGGATGTAGACTGCCTGTTGAAAATTACAGCCTCAGAGTTTCCTTGGACTAGGCTAGCGGCAGCTTTTCCAAGTTCAGTGTTTTTAGTGTGCCAGCTTAACCTCTTAAGTTCATACTGTGTGATAAGTAAGAAATCCTCTTGGCTTCTCTTTTTTTTTATAAACTGAAAAACCCACCTCTTTACACTTAAAAATGAGTTTTATGGGATTGTGAGCTGCTCCATCATTGGAAATGTGTTCACAGAACTAATCAAATGAAAAAAAAAGAGTGGCTGCTGTAATGAATTTAATGTAAAACCTCAAGAGAGAGACTACGTCTGATTTCTTGCAAGTGAACTGAGATGGATAACAATGTCAACCTCTGCCTGCTGAGATTTCTTGCTATTGCCAGTAAGATGATGTCTTTCCTTAACCAAAATTCTATTTTTCTTATTAATGAAAATTCTGGAAGATATAGCAAATTAGAATTTTAAAATAATCCATATTCTTATATGGAATTTTTAAAAAATTCCATAATCTTATATTCTCAGTCTACTATATTGATAGATTTATACTTGTCTCTCTAGCAAAATCCATTTTCTATATATGTGTTCTGTGTTCTCTGTAGTTATATTGTTAAGCTAATACTTATGGAGCATTTGTTAGCTATAATCCCTAGATTTTCTACTTATTACTTTATTTTATCATCATCTAAATCCTATTAATTCATTATTATTTTTTATAGATGAGGAAATCGAAGTTCATATAAGTGCAGTGAAAGCCTCTTACCACAAAGTTAGTAAAGGAAGGATTGAGATTCACATCCATGTCTGCCTGGGTTCAATAACCATCTGTTAGCTCTTACTTTGTATTGCCAGTAGTGAAGGAATGTGTCAAACACAAAAATGTTTGAGAATGGATCATCCCCAACAATAACAACCACTTTTTTAAGGGCAAAAGGACTGAGTTGCATTCCTTGAAAAATGTTAATATGTGCATCTATGGTTATATTCAACAAGGCTAGAGACCACTGAGACCTAAATCTCCTCCTAAAGCAAATGTTGCCTTTCATAGTCAGAGATATTTGGCAACCCTGACAGAGTCACATGTGTTCGTTTCTTCCATGGGCAGAAGCAAACAGATGTGCATATACTGCAAAGCACAAAGGAGCTTGTCCTGAAGACTATTTTGTCCCAAACCTGACATTCACGTCCTCTGGAAAAATATTAAGTCATTGGCGTTGTATGCAGTTCTAGCAAGACCTCAAGGGGTTTTAGTAGTTTAAAAAAAATGTGGACAATTATTAAGAAACAGAATAAAGCCCAAATATACCTTCTTTGACTTAAAATGAACTAGAATCATTGGATTCAGATTTTCCCGATGACAAGGGTGATTATACACAGTTTAGCTTGCGCTCAGGAGTTAATTAGCACATATTGAAAATTACACCTAAATCAACACCTGTTCTTTGCCTTTCTTCCTCTGAAAAGTTGGGATAATAATACCTCTGAGCACCATTGTGAGAGACAGGCATAATCCATGTAAAATACTCAGAACTCTGCCTGACTCAGAGTTTGCATTTAAGAAATGCTAAGCAATTCAGCAGTAGAACAGATTAGTTAATGGAACCCTTACCTTGAGCATATATTTTTTTCTTTCTTTGTAATGGATTTTGTATAATATAGTATTGCTTTTCATCTTTCAGTGTATGACTTAAAATTCTAGAAAAGAGCTCTAGACATACAGAATTTAAAAAAGTTGTTTGTAGACTTTCATCTCATTTTTCTTTATACCAGACTTGCTTAAGTCTTCATGATTTGATTCAACATTAAGAGCTCTCTCACGCTCTTTTCTCCTTTGCATCAGTTGCCCAAGCCATTTAAAATATTGATCATACATCTTTATTCTGTTTATTAGCTTTGTATCACTATGATCTTATAGTATCAAGTCATTTTTTTCTCTGTCTTTTAATACTTTATCGAGAAAACCCCAAATCACAGTGTTTAAAACTACAAAATTAAAATGATTAGGCACAGAAAAAATAATTAAGCCAAGTGAGCATTAGAGAATCAGAAAAGAAGCTGCTGCACCTTCATACTGCCCCTTAGTTGGTACGTGACCTTGGGCAGATCACTCATGATTCCCTGGTTTAGCTTTCTTGTCTGTAAAATGAAGATGATAATACATCAGGCCTTTCTCCAAGGATATTGTGAAACAAGATATCAAATGTAAAAACCCTCTGTGTACTCTATAGACTGAGAGCATGAAAGCTTGTTTGTTTAAACTGAGATAGGCGAAAGCCTCTGTAAACTATAGAGTGCAAAAGTGCACGCGACATTGTATGGAAGTTTATTTATTTAATCCCTCCTAAAAGAGGCACTGTGCTATGATCTTGGGTTTCGCAACATGGTAGCAGCTTTCCAGGAAAGGGAGTTTGCAACTCTACATAGAATTTGATAAGAGCCCAAGAAGTGATCTTGAGAGTGTACTCTAGGTGTCCAGGGAAGGAAAGGAGAACCAGGGACTAAATGAGCTCTTCAGGAAACACCTACCTAAGAGGTGGGTTTCTGACCCTTGCATTAAGTATTGGGTAGGGTGGAAATAAATGGAGGACAGAGGGCGTGTTCCAGATGGGAGGAACAGCCAGATCAAGTATGCAGAGTGGTGGAAGAGCACAAAGGCTGAGCAATGGACTGATTTGAATGTGGCAGAACGCTCCTGTGGGGAAGCAGTGAGAGATGAAACTGACTAGGCTGAGAGAGGCTCAATGGGATGCCAAGATAATGATGCACTTTGTTAACATTTGAAAGGAAGGCCACTGAAGGATTTTTGAACAGGAGAGTGACGTGGTAAAATCTGTGAACTGTAGCTTCAGACAAACTCATTTTTAACCCAAATTGGCCTTTTAGCCAATATTTTCTTAGGCAACACTTACTGGACACACATGGTACAGTGGAAAAAGTGTGAGACTCGGAGTCAAGGGAGGATCTTTGGAATGTGAGGCCTCATTTCTTTTCTGGACCTACCTTTGGACCAGCGTGGCAGGCAAAGCCATTGCCTCATATCCTGCTCTTTCCCAACTCTTCTGGAACCATTTCTGCGGCATTCTTACTCCACTGAATTTCTATCAGTGTGCTCCAGGTTAAGAGTACAAAAGAAGGTTAAAAGATGTTTTCACTGAAAAGTCTTCAAAGAGATTTGAAACTGTCCTGTCTGCTATTAATTCTTTTTTTATTCCTTTATTACTCTTATTTCATTGGTCATGTTGCCTTTCAGCATTGAGTGTGCTATTACATCACAATTAGAAGCATATGATTACATTTTAAATGACCATTTCCTGTCCGTATTCATCATTAAAATGGCCTTTATAGTTAGTAAATTCCAACTCACATCTAATGCTATTTTAAAATCAGATACGTTTTTACTATTTAGAATTATCTTAAGCCACACTTTTAAATGGAGAGTTTGATAATCATTTTTGTATATGCAGGAGCTTATGCTAATGATGTCTTTGGCCCTTTCTGGGCCAGAAATATTTGGTTCTAAAGGTATTGGTGGATTTCACATAGATTATTTAGGTTATAACATGCTAGCGATAAGATTTTTCTTTTCCTTTAATCAGGGAAAATAAACTCATTCTGCCCATCTGTTCTCTGTTTCTCAAAACTGGAAAAAGGAATAAACTTAAGTTTTTACATATTCCTTGACTTTTATCTTGACTTCTGTGAAGTGGCAGAAACTTGTCATTCCATACACATGTGTATATTTGGAACCAGCATTCTAAAAATCATGCTCCATATAACCTACTTAGTACACAAAGGGCAAGTCTGCTATAACTGCCAAGTCAATAAACAGGATTGAGTATAGTCTCCTATAAGTATGATCAATAAGGTATTCCTTTCAAGTATAAAATAGAATTGCGGGGAGCCTAAATCGCTGCAGTAGAGAATCAACCATCTCAGTTTCTAAGTTTCTATTTCTTTCTTTCTCATAGACATTAAGTATAACTTTTGTTGAATTGTCTCAATTTCAAGAATGTATTTTATTTTTCACATTGTGAAATGATATGGATATTTTATGTCCCAAATAATCATGGTCTGTCAATGTATCATCAGTGTGAGATACTTGGAAAACAAGTAAATAATAGTGGAAATGCCTATAGTAATTTGAGTCAGGAAACCATGATAATATCATTGTCATCTGAGTTTTAAGTTGTTATAAATGAGAATGGATTTAGAACAGTGTTTCTATGAATTTATTCCCCATGACATAATCAGTAACATTTTACAGATAAAAAAGGACGTTTCAAAATGGTCTTTTAGGGTAGTTACCTTGTAGCTTTTTGTTCTTACACACAAAAAAATGCTCAGAGCTGAAGTTTTCTGAAACTGGACAAAAAGATGGTCAACATGCCTTCCTCAGTTTTCAACTACATTGGTTATGATCTGGTACAATATCTCTTTGGAGAATCGTTCAGATAAACCCACTCTCTGTTTCAAATAAAAGTTTGAAGTAATTAAATGAGATTCTTATAAAAGCAACTCTAATCCTTGTTAAGAAAATCAGGAATCATTACTGACATGAGATTAAAAAAAAAACCTCATGGACTCCTCACAAGACTAAAGATATCTCTTGCCACTTTTTGAAAGTCATACTTTCAATTGCATTTTCAAAGCCAGCACTTCCTCCAGATGATGAAATAAATTGAAAACAGAATGTTTTTAATCAAAGAAAGAATTCTCATGCTGGAAGGGAGTGGAAAAGGAAAGAGACAACTCTTAGGATTATACTTAATTCCAAGTACAGTTATCAATTCTCACCTTTTAAACTCAAGAAGGCATTAATATTTGTATATACCTATGACATGATCTAATGACACAAAAGACATGATCACTGATTACATTCAAATTGAGGGGAAAAAGTTAATCTGTATATTTGTGCATACATAAAAGTATGAGAATGAATATGTAATAGGGTGCATGTTAAGGACAGAAGAATAAGGGTACATTTTACTACTGTTACAGAAGTGTACACATAAATAAAAAACTAGAGTCTATAGATTAATTAAACCAGCTAGTTCAAGAAAAGGCAATACTGCATAATTTAGAAGAAGGATAAGGCAAGGTGTGGTGGTTTACACCTGTAATCCCAGCACTTTGGTAGGCTGAGGTGGTTGGATCTCTTGAAGTTAGGAGTTTAAGACCAGCCTGGCCAATATGGCGAAATCCTGTCTCTATTAAAAATACAAAAATT
Organism: Cacajao melanocephalus; assembly: GCA_963573385.1. Taxonomy (NCBI): domain Eukaryota; kingdom Metazoa; phylum Chordata; class Mammalia; order Primates; family Pitheciidae; genus Cacajao; species Cacajao melanocephalus. Next base: position 49,687 of record CAUYLG010051782.1, on the reverse strand, counting down.
AGTCAGGCGTGGGGGTGCATGCCTGTAGTCTCAGCTACTTTGGAGAGAGGCTGAGGCATGAGAATCCCTTGAACCTGGGAGGTGGAGGTTGCAGTTGGCCAAGATTGTGAATAGTCTTTGTACTCTCAGCCAGGGCAAATAGGAAAGTGATTTAGCAGAGAGGAAGTAAACAAATACCATTGTGTCATTTACTTCTGTGTGACCCTCGAGCCACTCTCCCTTTTTCTCCATCTGTCCTTGGCCTCAAAAATGGACCTGCATTGGTCACATCCACAGGCCCCCATGTCCTCTGGCTCTGTAATGTTTCCTTCAAGGTTCTGGTCGCTTCTCCCTTTCCTCATCACTTTTGGATTAAGAGTGGTAACAGTATACTGCTGCTGGCCACCATTTGTGATCTATTTGTGAGAGGTGATTCACTTCCTCTCCACTCAAACATTCATAATCTGTTACTTTGTAAATAAATACTCATCTAATTATTTCTATTCTGCTGGGACCTTGGCTGATACATTAATTGGTACCAGAAGTGGCCCCAGGAAACAGATCTCTTGAAAGGAGATCCTAGGATTGGTACATCATATCTTTAAGAAGTAGAGAGATCACTTCTTTGCTGGGGATGGGAGGAGTCAGAGAGGGGTATATGGGCATATGATAGCATCATAAATATTCAGGTTATCTCTGGTGGTTGGATGGGATAATGTGCTAGCAAAGATCACGTGGTTGGGGCACTTAGCTGCTCTAACAATTAAGATTATTGAGTCACTTAATTTCTTCTTACAGTTCTGCAAAATACACATAGGGAAAAAAGAGTTGTAACTATAAACATGTAATTAAGAACGTATAAAGAGAGCCAGAAGGTTTCCTGAATAACTTGCGAGAGGCACTTCTCTCCCATAGTCACTGGGCAGATGCAGCTGCCAACCAAGCTCAGGGTATGATTGTAAGAGTTGCAAAGTTTTGGGACTAATTATAAATTTGACCTGCCAGATCTCTTATGCAAAGGAAAAGGAAATTGTTGAGAAACAATGAAACTCTGCCTCACTGGGTGGGGACATTTTGGTAGATATAGATGAAGCTAAGAACTATGACTCTCAAATTCCTTGTCTCACAAGCAAATATTGACTTATTTCAGGCCCACTTCACCAGTAGGCCTAAAATAAAAGTTGGAGCCTAGTATAGACTGGACTGAGAGTACAAAGACTATTCACAAAAGGAAGAATGAATATTCAAGTCATCCCACTAGGTAAAAACCACTCATCCAGCAGAAGTACTTGCAGATGCTGAGAGAGCTTGGAATGGGATGGTGGAAGCAGGCAGTAATGATCATCAATTTATGCTAGTGGCCAGCTATAGAGGGAGAATTTAGAAGTTATATTTTAATGATACTCCATTATTTTTTTCTTTCTTTCCCTTTCTTTCCCTTGTATAGCAGCCCAAGCCTGCTGGGTCATGCCTGTGATAGCGCTTTGGGAGGTGAAGGTGGGAGGATAGCTTAAGGCCAGTAATCCAAGATCAATCTGTGCAACATAGCAAGATCACATATCTACAAAAAATAATAATAATAACTTAGCTGGACATAGTGGCATGCATCTGTAGTCCTAGCTTCTCAGGAGACTGAGGCAGTAGGATCTTTTGAGCCCTGGAGATCAAGGTTGCAGTAAGCCATGATCGTGCCACTGCACTCCTGCCTGAGTGATAAGCAGGAGTTGAGCAAGACCTTGACTCTTGGGGAGAAAAAAAAAAGGAAGAAGAAGAATTAGAAGAGTTAAAGGAGGTAATATGAATTGATATTATCCCATAAGGATATGACAGTTGATGAGACTTTGTTTCTTCCCTAGTTGCAGGCACAGGCTTTCCATCCAGGCAAAAACATTATTGAGCAGAAAAGACTGTCTTGTAGTACAACAAAAAACCTCCCATTCTTTCTGATGTCAGTCAAGGAGGAGCCTAGCAGGAGGCAGGAAGTAAGGACGAGAGTGACATCAGGAACTTATTCCTAGAGTGACATCAGAGACTTATTCCTAGGGCTGGCTGTGCCCTCAATGGGAAATTCCTGCTCCTCTCCAGGTGGCTTTCTGTTCTCACCTTTTTCCTGGCGAGTTCCTCCTCTCACCCCTCTAGACTTGGGATGGGAGAGGAGAGTGAGAATTCTATTGATGGTAGCCTGCTGAGTCTCTGCATGATCTGAGCTGTTTCTTAAACTGTATTCACATCTTGGTCATTAGTCCCTTTGTAAACAAATCCTTCTTAAGTTACTCTGATGTGAATGGGCCATCTGTTTCCTGTGAGGAAGGTCTCTGAATGACACTTAGATGTCTGATAACAAACATGCCAAAACCAACTTTAGAATAAGGAGAAGCAAACTTGGCAGGATTCACTGTTAAAGAGAAAAAAAGGTCACTAAGAATTTTCCTCTATTGTGTATCTTTTATGAAAAAGATATCACTGTGTCATCTAAGAGAACACATCCAACTATTTCTGAAATGATGCGGAGCTACTGCTGACATTATCCATGAGGCATGCTAAATGTCCCAGTCATGGAAAAACTGGAATCTAGGGCAACACTTTGGAGAAAGAAGCAATGTCCTAAACGGCTTTGCTTCCAGTATATCTAACAATAACCGCCCCCCAACCCCCACTTAGCAAAGGTAATCTCTTTTTGAAAAAGTTTTAAATAAAATTTTTTTATTTAATATAAAACTTCCACAATAATCGTTTAAATTGCCCCTCTTTTCACTTATATACTCAGTCTAAATAAGCATGACTTCATTGTGTAAATCATGTACTTTGAGATTTTTCAAGTTGCGATAGTGGATTTTTACTGATCCATTGGATCTTTCTTGCTTATTTTGTCTGGTGACTAATGACAGGTTATCAGAGAAGGCAACTCATCAGTAATTACATTTTCTATCTAGTTACCAATCTACTAATGGGTTAGGTTAATAAACTCTACTAAACTGTGGAAACACATTCCTAGTAATTAAAATCCATTAGGTTTGCTGGCTCCTACATAAAAACCTAAAACAAACAAAACTAAACCAAACAAAAATAAGAATAACATTGTCTTATGCCAGAATGAGTTATTTTATTTTATTTTTTTGGAGGTGGTGATTTTACCTGACACATTTATTAATTCTGCCAACATTTCAACACCATTAATACAGGTACTGGTGATTTAAAAAAACAACAAAAAAGGCAAAGCCAAATAATACATGAATTCTCCTTTTGAAGAGTTTCTAGTCCAGTTGAGAAGAAGCAATTATGAAGCAATAGGATAAGTACTGTGGGAAAGATAAACCATGGACACACATAGGAGGGACAGTTATGTCAGGTAGGAGATGGTGCAGAAAATCTTCTGAGGGGCATCACACACAAAAAGGTTTTGGAAGATAAATAGAATTAGATAGACTAAGAAAGAAAAAAAGACATTTCTAGAAGAGGGACAAACACATACAAAGGTCTAATGTGAAGATCTGAAACAGCACAATATGTTCACATCATCATGGTACCTCACATCTGGAGAAAAAGATGAGTGTGGGAAGAAGACCAGTCACAAAGCAAGAGAAGTAGGAAGGAATCAGATCACAAAGCGTGGATCAGGCTAAGAAGTTTACAGAAGGTTATAAATTTATAGAAGGTTATGAGTTTACAGAAGGATCTCAGTTTTTCCATGACTGGTACATTTAGCATAAGAATTATGTCATTTGGAATACTGTTCATTTTAAGTCAGATTATCTTATGGTAAATGGCTTAAAAATAAGGAAACACACTGGTTTTATAACTAAATCAAGGAGCTCACTAGGACTTCCTGAGGATGGTTTTTCCCTGTCTGCTGGGTCTAATGTCAAGCTTTGAAAATAAGTTATTTAGTCCTTGGACTCCCATGTGCACACCACAAAGTCTGGAGGATAAGAGGGAAGCTTCTATCCCAGCATTTGAAACACAAATTGTGAGATTCACCCTAATTGAAACTTTTTAGGTCACATGCCCACTCATATACCAACTATGGCCTTCCCCTGGGAGAGGAAAAATTTTTCATGAGACACATATGTCAAGTTCTCAAAACTTAAGTATTTCACAAGTAATGGAAATACCCCCACTCCCACTTTCTAAACACTTTGCATTTTATTAAGTAGCTCAACTAATGCTCTCTTAAAGAGATGCTTCATTTCTCTCTACCATAAGAAGTTGGGAAAAGGACTTATTATCATTTGATCATGAACACATTAGAAACCAAATGGAATTTTACTATGTTCATATTCTTTTATTGAACCAAATTTTAACAGCAGGCTTTCCATGTGTTAAAAACCTTTGTACGTACTATACATAAGTAGAAAGTGTACTTTTGGAAGATCTGAATTCTAACTCCTATCTCATTACTTACTTCCTTTGGGCTTGTGAGCCAAAGACTCAAACTTTCCAAAGTCTTAGTTTCTCTCACTTGTAAATTACAGACAATTATCTGTGATCTGAACACATCACAAGACTGTTAGAATCAAATAATTTCATTAGAAAGTGTTATGTAATGGTAAAAGCAAAATAAATCTAAATAGTGTTATATTTTCAAATTATTCTTCTGTGTAGCTAACTCAACAGGTGAAAATAATTCATTTTCCACTATCTTGCTTTTAAATGAAGATTCTAGGAATATGATTTAACAAAATAAATCTCTGACTTTATGTTTTATATCCAATTCAGATAAGAGTAAGCTTTAAAAGGCCTTTGTAAATGATGCCTTCTTGTCTTACCAGAAAATACAATTTATTTTTAAAATACATACTTTTTGCAGAAAATTAGGAAATACTAATAAACACAAAGAAAAACAAATTCAAATATCATTAATTTCACCAGTTATACAGTATCAGCATTAAAACCTAAACATACTTTTTAAGAATGTTTTTCACTCATATATGTAAATATGCTATATATATATATATATATATATATGTACATATATATATATATAAGTTCACACTATAAGGTTTATACTATGTTCTTATAGCTTAATACATCAAAACATCTTTTAATATTCATCAGATTTAATTTTAAATATAAACTGCAAGGACATATTTTGTTCAGTGCACATCTAGCATAAAGTTTGTAATAGGTGCTTAGTAAATATTTGTTGAAAGGAGAAATGACTGAATAACTATCACTTAAATATTTCTCCCAACACAAATCAGGCTACATAATAGATTAAAATGAGAAATAATAAAATACTTTATATTCCTTAAATATATTATTTAGTCTTAAAATATTCAGAATGGTTATGTATATTCACATATGCATCAGCATTTCATATAACCTTGACAAATTTGCTCTTATTTGAAAACATATTTGCCATTTTGTAAGGTGAAAACTGACATCTCATGTTAATTTACATTATTTGAATCTGATGAGAATTGTACATTTTTATGGCATTTATCCGTATTTAGTTATTTAGTTATTTTGTAAATTGCTTATTCAAATAATTTTGGATGTGACTCTGAACATTTGAAACGCATTATCATCTACCAATTCAGGCGTCCAATTATAACAATAATAATAAAATTATTAAAGAAATGTGCTGAGAAATATGCAACCACATTCTATAATGAGAAACATAAACAGGATTTTATAACATTATGTGCAACAAACTTAATTATTCATTGAAGGCATCAGAATTTCAATACCTGTTCCCCCTCCCGCTCCCTTTTTTTTTTTTTTTTTTTTGAGACAGAGACTTGCTCTGTCACCAGGCTAGAGTGCAGTGGCACAATCTTGGCTCACTGCAACCTCCACCTCCCAGGTTCAAGTGATTCTCCTGCCTCAGCCTCCTGAGTAGCTGGGATTACAGGCACCACCACTGTGCCTGGCTAATTTTTGTATTTTTAGTAGAGATGAGGTTTCACCACCTTGGGGAGGCTGGTCTCGAAATCCTGACTTCGTGATCCACCCACCTGGGAGTCTCAAAGTGCTGGAATTACAGGCATGAGCCACCGCGCTCCGTTGCCTGTTCCCCTTTTCTAAAGACTAGGTGAAAATTTTATCCAATATCATCAGTACAGTAAGAACATTATCAGTCTCATATGCTTCTTCAATGTGAGTGGTACATTATTCATCAGTCCAGGCAGAAATGTTCACATTTTATTTCAAGTATTTCTTTTTTTCTTTCTTATGTCTTTTTTTTTTTTTTGACAGTTTGTCTCCCTCTGTCGCCCAGGCTGGAGTGCAGGCGCGTGATCTCGGCCCACTGCAACCTACCCCTCCCAGGTTCCAGCCATTCTGCTGCCTCAGCCTCCAGAGTAGCTGGGACTACAGGTGCGTGCCACCACACCCGGCTAATTTTTGTATTTTTTTAGTAGAGACGGGGTTTCACCATATCGGCCAGGCTGGTCTCAACCCCTGACCTCGTGATCCGCCCGCCTGGGCCTCCCAAAGTGCTGGGATTACAGGAGTGAGCCACCGTGCCAGGCCTATTTCAGGCATTTCCTGTGAGATTCTTGGTTCTCGCCTAGGTATTTCTTCCACGAGTAGTCTTTGAGGCTGTCATCTTTGACGTTTCTTTTCTTATAAGTTTTTGTAGTACTTACGCATTCCTCTAATGTGTTTTGCACAATGTTGCCTCGCCTAGTCCACACTTTGTCTTTGGCTGCTACATTGTCTCCGGGGTAATTTGCTTGTTCTCATCTCAATGTTCTCCTTATTTCTGGGGTAATCTGGTTGTTCCTCATCTTAAATGTGGTAAATGCATTTAAGCCCCTTTTGTGAGAAGTTATTTCTTCATAGGCGTTTGAGCTCATCACAGTGCCTTGACAATTTATGAAAATAAATATTAAACTCAAAAAGATAATGCCCCTGTTGAGGATTATTTAATGTACAATATTGTCTAGGCTATACCTCTAGCAACTAATTAATTTTGTGAATGTTTATATTCATATTTATTAAAGTTAATTTTTCATTTGCATGAATATAGTAGACCTTCCCTTCCCTTTCAAACTGGTTTCTTTTTGCTCTGATTGTTCATTAATGTTGTTCTGCATCTGGACAGGACTGATTAGTCTCTTCTCAGGTACTGTCTCATTTCTAACAGTGTTTGGGTCAACTTTTGCATGACTCACATTGATATTACATTAATTGTATCTCTTCATTGGATGAAAAATTTCTTAATGGTAGCATTAACATTTTCCTTCTCTATCATTCTACATTCTAGTGCTTGGAGGGCTATATCTTCATGAATATTCAATATATAGCTGAGAGGACATGCTCTTAAAATTAGTGAGAAAAAGTGCTCTTAATCATAGTCCTTTGCTTAGATAAATGATTAAATCAAATGTCCTGTCTAAAGATAAACTATCAGAAACTATGAGAAAATGTGGAAAACTTCTCCTCTCCATCCTTTGAACCCCATAGAAATTTATATCTTTGTTTTCTTCGTATGATACAAGATTTGTCTTATTTCTTTATTATTCTTTATTAAAGGTAGGGACTTTCTTCTTAAAGGTAGGGACTGTGGTATATCATTACACCTCTTGCATCAGTAGGAAACATTTCTTTCATATAAAAAGTAGAACCAAAAGTTTGGTGAGTTGAACTGGCTGTCAGAAAAAACACATTAAAATCTCCCTCTTGCTGTGAGCTGGCCACGTGATATTTAATGAATCACTTACTGACCTCAGTTTTTTTCATCTATAAAATGAAAGGATTAAACTAGCTGATCCTAAAGCTGATCTCTACTCCTAAAATTTTACAAAGTTTATAGTAGTAATAACCAATCCTTAGTCATCCCCATTAACATGACACACTGAGAATGTGTGGAACATGTTTATATACTAATATATTTGGATTTCCCTTGCTGCTAATCACCCACAATCTGCAAGAAAGTTTGGATTCTACAGTTTTCTTTAGGCTCTTTTAATTAGCAAACATGCTAAGTTGTATTTATTTAATATATACTGATAACTGCTCCTAATTACTGCCAACTCTGAGCAAGGAATCCTCTGCTATATAAATGACTTCAGAGATGTACCTTATGTAAGAATTGATTAGATCCTGCTATTTGCATGACTTCTCCATGTTCCTCCAGAGGCTGAGAGACCTGTTTGTTGATACAGGGAAAATAATTCAAGCTGAAAGGTTTATTTTGTACTCCTGTTTTATATCCTGACTTTTAAATCTGTCCTAGAGCAAGTGAACCAGCACTTTTTTTCCAGCTTACTTAATTACGAAACAATAATAAGGATATATGAAAGCTGCTGATAGGTGTACATAAAGATCAAATTAGTTTATTGTAGATAAAATTTTTACTGAAACAATGTTTCCTCCATTTCTAAAATGATGTGTACATATATGCGTGTATATATATATGTATACACTGGTGCAAGAGGTGTGTTTTAGAATGTAAACTAACATATATATGTTATAAATATCATGTATATGTTAGCTCTATGCACATATGACATAAATGTTACATATGTTAGCTCTATACAAATATAACACAAATATGTTCTATATGTTGTATAACATATATATGTTAGCTCTACATTCTAAAACAAAGCTTACATATACCCAACTCCCGCCACACACACACTTTGCTGAGCTGCACTTTGACACAGAGGGTGTGACTGCAAAGACATAATAAGCAGAACAGCCAACAAAAACCATTTAACTAGGCCCACCTATGCAGTATGACCGAGTTGAGGATAAGCCTCACTCAAATATTTCACCTGGCATGTGTTCAAGTTTTGAGGTCGAATGAGTCTGCTTTTGTTTCTCACTAAGCCTGGAAGAAAGGGGGCTTGTTAGGGAGGAGGAGAAAAGAGAAGGGAGGAATGAGTTAAGTCCTTAGCATCTTTAGTGCTTTTTCTTTGCTTCTTTTCAAACTAGCACACCACATTGAATAGCATGTGGAAATTTGGCATTTCCAGTGAATAGAAATTAACTGGCAAACAACAAAAGGGAAAACAGAGGAATACTGCTGGATGCTGTTTGGCCTGTCTCTTCTTGTCAGAGAGGAACACATGTGAATCCAATGATTTAAGATGAATTTACCTACATGTTTGGCTCCTGTTCAGATATTTTAGATTTCTTAGTAATTTTGTTCACTTGGGAGGGTTTTTAAAAGTATGATTCTTCTGTAAGTTAGGAATAAAAAACAGAAGACTTAAAAGTAGTATGGGTGAACAACTGTTCAAATATTCCACTTCAGAAAATTTGCTCATTTGTTTTCTTTTGGAGAAACACACACACACACACACACACACACACACACACAAAATTATTTAAATAGCCAGAAAACCAACACAAGTATCTGCAATGTTCTGACTTTTGGAAAAGATTGCTTATCTGGTATTTTGAAAAGAAATTTGTCTTTTTAAGAATGGAAAATCTTCTCCAATATCAAAATCCTTTTATTTTCATATACAGTAATTTTGCCCCCTCCATAATTTGCTATATGCACTTCAAGGTTGGAAAGTAAAACTTCATTTTATTCTAGTGTATTGTAAAAGTTTACTGTGAACAAGCTGTGTTGTGACATTATCTACTGAGTGAATTTGTATGGATTTAGTACAAAGCCGGAAGCCAACATCATGGCTCACTTGTTCTTTGCTCTTTCTTCGGAGAAGAAAACAATCTGATACAAATGACAAATCATATTGTTTTTATTCAAATCAATGTTTTCCTGAATATGGAACAGATACTCTTTGTTGTGACACCTCAGTCATGACTTGTGATTGGAGCAATTAGTCAAAGGAGGTTATTTGGTAAAAGAACAATGTCCAGTGACAGAAATCACCTTGCATGAAGATTACTTCTAGAAAATGTTATATAAGCTTATGTTTTAGTGACAAGGTTGTCAAACAATTCATCACACATGTGAAGTAACATAACCATGACCTTTCCAACAATAGTAAGTTCCCAGAGTTTTTACAGTTCTTGGACATTGTCATTAAATTATGGTGACCAAGTTGAAAAAAGTTTTAGCTTTCATGATAATTGAACCTCAAGGGAAAATATATCATGAGGAAAAAAATACCTACAGATGATACTGCTCAGTGAAGCTGGACTTCATTATTTTATATCAGGTTATAGTCATCTGAAAAGTAGGGACTTTCAGAATTGTAGACTAATTGAGTTGGAAGGAAACTTACTTCATAATACAACTATAGACATACCTTGTTTTATTGCATTTCACAGATAAATGCTTTTTTTTTTACAAATTAAAATTGTGACAACCTTGTATGAAGCAAGTCTATCAGTACCATTTTTCCAACAGCATGCGCTTACTTCATGTCTCTTTGTTATGTTTTGGTAATTTCCACAATATTTCAAACTTTTTTTTTTTTTTTTTTTTTTTGAGACAGAGTCTTGCTCTGTTGCCAGGTGCCAGGCTGGAGTGCAGTGGTGCAATCTTGGCTCACTACAACCTCCGCCTCCCGGGTTCAAGCAATTCTCCTGCCTCAGCCTCCCAGGTAGCTGGGACTACAGGTGCAGGCCACCACACCCAGCTAATTTTTTTTTGTATTTTTAGCAGAGACGGGGTTTCACCATGTTGGCCAGGGTGGTCTCGATCTCTTGACCTTGTGATCCGCCTGCCTCGGGCTCCCAAAGTGCTGGGATTACAGGCTTGAGCCACCATATTTCAAACTTTTTCATTACTTTTATATCTGAGATGGCATCTTTGATATTACTATTGTAATCGTTTTGGAGCATCAGGAACTGTGTCCATAGAAGATAAGAAGTGTTAATCGATAAATCATCTATGTGTTCTGACTGCTCCACCAGCCAGCTCATCCCCATCTCTCTCTCTTTCTCTCTCTCTCTTTTTCTCTCTGTCTCTCTGTGTCTCTCTTTGTGTCTCTCTCTCTCTTCTTCCCCTCCCAGCCTTCCTATTCCTTGAGACACAAAAATATTGAAATTAGGCCTGTTAATAACCCTATAATGGCATTCAAGAGAAATGAAGAGTTGCACATATCTCACTTTAAATCAAAACCTACAAATGATTAAGCTTAGTGAGGGGGTTATGTTTGAAACCTGAGAGTCTAAAAGCTAGGCCTCTTGTACCAGTTAACCGAGTTGTCAATGTAAAGAAAAATTTATGAAAGGAAATTTAAGTGCTACTTCAGTGAATACATGAATGAAAAAGCAAAACAGCCTTACTGCTGATACAGAGAGAGTTTGAGTGGTCTGGATAGAAGACCAAAGCAGCTGCAACATTCTCCTAAGCCAAAGCCTACTCCAGACCAAGGTCCTAACTCTTTTCAATTCTATAGAGGTTGATAAAGGTAAGAAAGCTGCAGGAAAATGTCTGCCGTTAGGAGAAGTTGATTCATGAGGTTTAAGGAAAGAACTCTCAGAAAAAAAGATTTCCTTCAAAATACTACTGCTCATTGATGGTGTGCCTGGTCACCCAAGAGCTCTGATGGAGATGTACAAGATTAATGTTGTTTTCATGCCTGCTAACACAGCATTCCTTCTTCAACCCATGGATGAAGGAGTAATTTCGACTTTCAAGTCTTATTATTTAAGAAATGCATTTTTAAAGACCATAGCTGTCATAGATAGTGATTCATCTGATGGATCTGGGTGAAGTAAATTGAAAACATTCTGGAAAGGATTTACCATTCTAGATGCCATTAAGAAAATTCTTGATTCATTGGAGGAGGTTATAACATCAACATTAACAAGTTTGAGAGAAGTTGATTCCAACCCTCATGGATGACTTTGAAGAGCTCAGGACCTCAGTGGAGGAAGTAACTGCAAATGTAGTGGAAATAGCAAGAGAAGTAGAATCGGAGGTGAAGCCTGAATATGGAAAATTGCTGCAATCTCATAGTAACATCTTACTGGATAAGGAGTTATTTCTTATGGATAGTTAAAGAAAATGATTCCTGAAATGGAATCTCCCCCTGATAAATATACTATGAACATTGTTGAAACAACAACCAAGGATTTAGAATACTGTTTAAAATTAGTTGATAAAGCAATGGTGGGGTTTGAGAGGATTGACTCCAATTTTGAAAGAAGTTCTGTTGTCGGTAAAATTCTGTCAAACAGTATGCTACAGAGAAACCTTTCATGAAAGAAAGAGTCAATCAGTGTGGCAAATTCATTGTTGTCTTATTTTAAGAAATTTCCTCCACTACACCAACCTTCAGCAACCACTACTCTGATCAATCAGCAGCCATCAACATCAAGGCAATACCCTCCACTAGCAATAAGATTACAATTCACTAAAGGCTCAGATAATTGTCAGGAATTTTTAGCAATAAAGTACTTTTTAATTAAGGTAGGTATATTACTTTTAGACACAATGCTATTGCATACTTCATAAACTGCAGTATAGTATAAACGTAACTTTTACATGCACTGGGGAAACAATATTTGTGTTACTTGACTTATTGCTGTATTTGCTTTTATGCAGTGTTCTGTAATGAACCCACAATATCTCCAAGGTATGCCTGGATATTACTTCAAGGATGATGAAGCTTAGGCTTAAAGGTACCAAGTGACTGCACAGCAAGTTGTGGGCAAAACTTGGTTAAGGCTCAGTTTTCCTAACCCCCAAACTCTATGCACATTCTATTATAGCACATTTCAGGCAGCTACTGGGTGATAAGCTTGTCTTCATTCCGTATTAGTGTCTCTGGCATCTAGAATTCAAAGAGGGAGGTACCTGTATTTGGCTTGAGTATACCAGACTGAATTTCAAACCACATTTTCTTACGAAATAGAGACAGTGCTTCTCATGTGTCCACTAACACCTGACTGCTCACTTTCAAAAAATGTACAGTGAAAAGAATATTCTGCTTTCTTTTGAGTGGAGTGAGAAACTCAATTTCTAAGAAAGAAATAATATCTTTCCCCGGTATTTCATCATTTTGATGAGTTCTGCTAGAAGTTGACATTAACTTTCCAAAGAAAAATGTTCTTACAAAATCAAAAGAAAAACTGCTGTTGTGGTTTTTTCCTTTTGAAAAAACTTTTAGAAGTGTTCATTAAATAAAATATCCCAAATATAATTGTTATGTCCTGAACTGAAGTCACCATATGACTGTTTGGATTTTATTTGTTAAAAATGAAATTATAAAATTTAAAGGAAAGCACATTTAACAGATTTTGAAAGGTTAATAGTTGTTGACTATAGCAGGAGGTGATTAAGAAAGGGTTCAGAAACTATTTTGCATGGGCCTCTAAATAATTCATCATTCAAATCTGTCCAATGTGTTCAGCTTTCACAGACCAGCTTAGTATCACTGCCAAATTAAAGTTGGCAACTTAAAAGCTTATTGAATCTTTGGACCAAGTGTTTTCTTGTTGTTTAGAATTTTTCAAAGACAGAATAATTATTTAAGGTAGGAAAGTACTTGCCCATGAAAATATGCTTTAACACTGTTTCTCTAAGAATAGGGTTCTATTTTAATACCTCATATTTCTCTTGTATCCTAGTGACTTTGCAGATATTCCTCAACACTCATTTTCCTGGTAAATTCCCTCATTTTACTTTGGCTCATAATAGATGACCTTTAGCTCTACAGGATACGGTAATTTGACTCCCCTGGAAGCTAATACTGATAGTACTATTTCCAATCATATTGTTCTTTGATGTTTACCTTCAAAGCCACCTCAAAGCAGCTAAAACAAAGGTTCTTACTTGCCCTTTCTCTATTACTAACTTATTTTTTCTTAAAATATGGTGTTTGTTCATAATGTTAAAATAGAGAACTCTGTTTTATATTTTAAAAATGTGATTTACCTACCAAAAATGCAATATGCATGAACTGCAGATTATGTACTAGATTGTATGTTGCCTATAAAACATAACATTTAAGAATCTTCAAGAGGGCTATCTATCTCATTTTACTGCAAGCAGCACAAAGAAGGCAGATGGGATATTCAACACTCCACTTGAAAATCTCTAGCTGCATCATCCAGTTCATTAGGTACATTTTCTACTTTCCATGTTAGTGCAGGCAACAGGGTTGCTAAGTTTCTTCAAGTATGTAACAAAGATTCTTTTTTTCCAGGATCCAATAACATTCCTTCACCATGTTAAAGACCTCCCAGCAGCCTCCTCAAAGATCTTGATGAGACTTTGAGAGTTTTCCTAAAAATCTCTTCAAGACCTCCAGTGCTTTAATTAACATGCTCCATAGGCCTCCCAAGCTTCTTTCTACTGCGTCATCCCCAAAGCCACTGATATATTTTGAAACTTTGGCTGCAATAGCACCCCACTCCCAAGTACAAAAATTTGTATTGGTTATCTATTATTGTGTAACCAATCACCTCATAACTTAGTAGTACAAAACAACAATATTATTATCCCTCATACTCTCTGTGGATTAGGAGTTTGAGAATAGCTTTTTGGCTGTCTCCAGCTTGAGGTCCTTCATAAGGTTGCAGTCAGATTTCAGCTAGGAGAGCAGCCATCTGAAGGTTACTGGGGCTGGTGGATGCGCTTTCAAGGTGATTTGGTCACCTGGCTGGTGGCTGGTGCTGGTTGCTGGAAGTTACCTCAGTTTGTTACCGCATAGAGTCTTCTCCAGGTATGCTTTAGCATCTCATGGCTTTACAATGTTAGGAAATGACTCTCCATACGTCTCTCACATCTTGTGAGCAGAGGAATTTAAAATTTCCCTTATTCTGAATTCTCTTTTCACTGATGTTTGCATAGCAAACTGCCTTGATTGATAAAGATAGTCCCCCTCTAGAGCAAAGGGCAAGGATTTTTCACTGGTCTCCTATTTAATACTATCTTCTTAAGCTAAGGGTCAGGCAAATTTACAGCACATCACTAAAAATTGAGTTCCCTAAGTTTGGGTGTGTATCTTCTTTAACACAACAGGGTACATGTATAGGCATTCCTTGTTCCACTTTGCATTGGCCTGTGGAAATTGGGCTTTAAAGAACTGAACCTGCTTAAAACTTTGGTTACTTTCATTGTTTTGAGTAATCAGCTGTCCTTTGACATTGACTCAGGGGTCTTGTATCTCCCTTCTGTTAATATCCACAACACTGTGACAATGTAACTTGTTTGTTTGCAAGTAAGATAAAATCTCAGATATTTCCTGGTTCTTGATAGGCGAATAGCTTCCCCTAGAGTGAGTCATCCAATGACCAACAGCCAACGCAGAAGCTGAGATGACTTTTTGAATTAGCCTAGAACATCGCATATCATAATTTCTATAATGTTCTATTGGTCAGCCCTGCTTCAGTATAGAAATGGACTATACAGAATTGGGAATACCAGCAGGTAAGACTCATTGGCCAGCCTTGATTCAATATAGAAATGGACTATACAGAATTGGGAATACCAGCAGTTAAGACTCATTTCACTATCTTGAAACATAGCTACCACAGCTCTCCTAAAGGTTGTAAAAACCTGAGCTCAGGAATAATACAATGATTATCTTTATGTTCCCTGTAGAGCTCAAACTAGTGTCTTCATACAATATCCATGCAAAAAAATATTTGTTTAGTATCACTATGTGGAAGAGGACTGAAATTACTAATAGCATGTGAATTGAGATCAAGATAATTAAAAATATAATAGCTATATTTCATTTAATATATATTTAACCTTATAAATTCAACTTTATGAATTAAGGAAGAGAAAAGGAAACTGGTTTTCACAAAGCAAAGACCTTTAATCATAAGCAAATTACCTCCTCTGATGCACAACTGAAAAAACCCAATAATCTACCCTTACACCACAGAAAATAATTTGCTGAACTTTTTGAGAAACAGGATTATATTCAAACCATGTTTACTCTAATTCATAAATGTTTAGTGAACTTTCATAGTTAATTTTGGCTTAAGCAATCCATCCCCTCTAAATGTATTTAGAACCTAATCACTGAAAATATCCCAACTGGACTGCGCAACATTTTTATGAAATATTAAGACAGGGAAAAGAAGAGATTTTAGTGTAGTGATATAGTTCATCTAACTATATCTAAATCAAACTGCCATCTTTGAGTCCTGCCCAATTTGGTTTATGATATCAGCTCAGCTAATAGCATAGACCTCTTTGAAGCTCAGTGATTGAGATTTATCAAAAACAAACCAAAATCCCAAAAACCTGCTACCATCTTGGTGGAAATAATTTTCAAATTCTTATGCAGTTATTATATTTTCTGGCTTGGAGGCATAATGAGTTTAAAGCATTAATTAGGAACACATTCCATCCTTTGCCTCCCATGGTTAAACTGTTTAATTAAAGGCCTTGAAGCCTTCTGGGCAAAACAATCAGGCCGTGGTGTGATCATCTCCCTCTTGTTTTCTTTGCTTTGTGCTTCTTCGTCTTTAGAAATGTAATTCATTTATTCTAGGACTGTTTGGCACTTTCCACTTAGCCAACAGTAGACAAAAAAAGTCAGTAGTAGTTTGGTTTTGTAGATTCTTGAAGAGATTAATTTCTGATGGTTGTAGACAGTCATTTATTGCATAAACATTTGTTGAGAAAGTTCCAGCTAAGAATCCTGGTACTGTGCTAGGTGTTTTGAAACAAGTGATAAGTCTGATGTAGCTCCTTGTTTGCATCTAAAGGAGTGCTCAGAAAAGAAGGTGAAATGAGGCAGGGACATTTCTGTCTACAACCCAAAGAAGAAAGAGGTAACATGCCATGGTAAAATGTTATAATAATGCAGACAGAGAAGAGATATTTCTTGATATGAGGAATTAAGAAAAGAGACATGGAAGAGATGGGATTTAAGTTCTACTGGAAAGGAATTAGACATGCAGAGACTGGGATGAGTGAGACTATAAAAAAAAAAAGAAAATAAAGAAGGCAGAGGAATGTGAGCAATCAAAGTAAAGAATATGAAAGGAAATAACAGGGAATAAACGAGCTGAGGTAAAGCAGAGAAGTTGAAATTCAAATTCTACAAGTGATGAGGAACCACTGAAGATTTTTTTAGCAGGGTTATGATGTCAAATGAAATTTTCCTTAGGACTTGAAGACAAGAGAATGAAGATGGTAAGACCATTTACTGAGTCAAATCATATAGCATATTGTTAGGCCTTTCTAGTGATTTTGGACTTTATTCCAGGACCAAGAAGAAGGCATTTTTAAAGAGTTTTAAAGATAAGAAATACTGATTTAGATTTGTTTTTTAAATAGCTAACTCAGGCTGAGGTGCAGAGTTTGGATAGGAAGGGGTAAGAATAGAAAGAGAGGAAGATAAAATGGCTCCTTTACTAATCTGCCTTTGTTGCTATTAGTATTTGCAGTCTGCCCTTTTTCTTGATAATCCATTTCAGTTAATGACAACCTCTTCTGGCTTGACTCAGTATCCTGTTTCAAGTATCTTTTTGATTTTTACCTTCTGGTCTCTCACCTTGTGATCATAGAAAGAAATGTACTTAGTTTCAATAGAATCAACACATTGGATCCACTTACTACATGACTTCCCCCGTAATGAAATAGGGGATGGTGAGGTGAGAGGAAACTAGAGAACATTACTGCCATTTGTCATTGTGGTTATTGCAGATTTTTCTGAGTTTAAATTAGAAGCGTGTGTGTGTGTGTGTGTGTGTGTGTGTGTGCATGCATATGTGTATGGATGCCCATCTCAGTATCATTGAAGCCATATACCAAAGACTATAAGATTGGCTCTTGACTGCAGGCATGGGACAAAGGAAATCAGAATTCATGTCCTAGACTCAGCAGTCTTAGAAATGATAAACTCTGAAACGTTTAAGTCCATGAAAATAGAGGAGAGCAGGCATTGTGTCCAAAATGAAAAGCCTAATAATGGTTCTGCCAAATGGGATGGATGTTAGAGGAATTTTCTGGAGCAATTGAAGCTAGAAGAAATGAACATTTTTTGAAGAACCTTTAACAAAGCCTGTGGGCACAAATGGAATTGAACATCTATTTCTACTTCCTCATTTGCTTTCTTTAATTTTTCTTTAAAAATTTCTAAATTGAAACATTGTAATTGTACATATTTATGGAATATGATCTGAAACTTTGATACATGTATATGTTGTCTAATAATCAAATCAGGGTAGTTAGCATATTTATTCATCACCTTACACACTTTTTATTTCTTTGTGGTGAGAACATTCAAAACTCACTCTTCTAGCTATTTTGTAATATACAGTACCTTGTTCTTGACCATAGTTACCCTACTGTGCAATACAACACCAGAACTTATTCCTCCTAATTGTAACCTTGCACGCTTTGACCAACCTTTTTCCATTTTCTCCTTTCCTATCACCTTCTTAGTCTCTGATAACCACTCTTCTACTGTCTACTTCTATAAGATAAAGTTTTTCTACATTCCACATATGAGTGAGACCAGGTGGTGTTTTCCTGCATCTGCCTTATTTCACTTAATGTGGATGTTCTCCAGTTTTATCTATGTTGTTGCAAATGACAGAATTTATTCTTTTTATGTCTGGATAGTATTCTGTGTTGTGTGTGTGTGTGTGTGTGTGTGTGTGTGTGTACAATATTTTCTTTATGTATGTATTCATCCACTAATGACCACTTAGGTTGATTACATGTCTTGGGTGTTTTGAATAGTGCTGCAGTAAACGTGGGAGTGAAGATATCTGTTTGATATACTGATTTCATTTTTTTGGATATATACCCATAAGTGGGATTGCTAGATCATATGATAGTTCTGTTGTAAACTTTTGAAGAATCTCCATGGAGTTTTCCATGTGGATGTACTAATGTACCTTACCACCAACAATATATAAGTCTTCCCTCTTCTCTACAATCCCACCAATACTTATTTTCTTTTGTCTTTTTTGTAATAGCCATTCTAACTGGAATAAGGTGGTATATCATTATGGTATTGGTTTATATTTTCTTGATGATTAGTGATGTTGAGCATGTTTTCATATACATCTTAGCCATTTGTACATATTGTTTTGAGAAATGTCTCTTTGGGTCTTTTGCCCATTTTCAATCTAACTGTTTTCTTGCTGTGTTGAGGTACATACCTTCTATATTTAATTTGTTGAGAGTTTTTATCATGAAGGTTTCTGAATTTTACTAAATGCTTTTTCTGCATCTATTGAAATAAAAATATGGTTTTAGACTTTCTTTCTGTTAATGTGTTGTATCACATTTATTGATTTACATATGTTGAACCATCCTTGCATGCCTTGGATTAATCACACTTAATCCTAGTGAATAATCTTATTAATGCACTGCTGAATTTGGTTTGCTAGTATTTCATTGTGAATTTTTGCATCTGTATTCATCAGGGATATTGGTATGTAATTTTATTTTTTGTGTGTATCCTGATCCAGTTTTTGATCAAATAATGCTGTCCTTACAAAGTGAATTTGAAAGTGTTCTTGCCTCTTTAATTTTCTGGAGCAGTTTGAGAAAAAAATGGCACTAGTTCTTCTTCAAATTCATCTGTAAAGCCATCAGATCCTAGGCTTTTCTCTGATGGAAGATTATTATTACTGATTCAGTTTCCTCACTCATAATTTGTTCAGATTTTCTATTTCTTTATAATTTATTTTTTTCTAGGTTATCAAATTTGTTGACATATAGTTGTCTAAAATAGTTCTATTTTTTTTTCTGTTGTGTCACTTGTATGTCTCCTGTTTCATTTCTCGTTATTTAAAGTTTTTTAGACATAATGGTTTGTTGGTTTTGTTTTTCTTTTCAAGAAAGCAACTTTTCACCCATCAATCTTTTGAATTGTTTGCAATCTGTTTTATTTATTCTTCTCTGGCCCTTATTATTTTACTGCCTTCCTTATACCAATCTTGGGTTTAGTTTCTTCTTGTTTTTCAATTTCATTGTCAAGTTGTTTATCAGAAATCATTCTTCTTTGTGGTGTAGAAGGATATTGCTATTCATTTCCCTCTCACAACTGTTTTTGTTGTGTCCCAGAGGTTTTGATATGATGTTTCTATTCTCATTTGTCTCAAGAAATTTTACCATTTAATTTCTTCATTGACCCAATGGTTATTTGGGAAAAGGTTGTTTAATTTCCATGTGTTTGTAAAGTTTAATTTCCATTTGTTTGTAAAGTTTTTGTTTTTGATTTCTAATTTTATACCATCATGGTTAGAATATATACTTTATATGCTCTCTCTCTTCTTAGATTTGTTAAGACTTGTTTATATCCTAACATGATCTATTCTGGAGAATGTTCCAAGTGCAGTTGAGAAGAATGTGTATTCTGTAGCTCTTAAATAGAGTGTTCTGTAAATGACTGCTAGGTCCCTTTGGTCTATCGTACAGTTTAAGTCCAATGTTACTTTATTCATTTTGTATGTGGATGATCTGTTCATTTTTGAAAATGAAATGTTGAAGCCCCCACTATTATTTTCTTGCAGTCTAGCTCTCCTTTTAGATCTAATAATATTTGCTTTTTACAGCTGGATGCTCTGGTGTTAGATGCATATATATTTATATTTGTTATATTATATTGCTGAATTGATTCCTTTGTCATTATATAATGACATTCTTTGTTTCTTTTTACAGTTTTTGCTTGAAGTCTATTTGATATAATATACGTATGACTACTCTTGCTTGCATCTAATTTCCATTTGTATGGAATTTCTTTTTACATTTCTTCACTCTCAGTCTGTCTTTAATGGTGAGGTAAGTCTCTTTTAGCAGCATTTGGGACTTTTTGTAAAACAAAAATACTTAGCTATTCTATATCTTTGAATTGAAGAATTTAATCCATTTACATTCAAAATTATTATTGCCATGGATTTACTCTTACCATTTTTAATTGTTTTCTAGTTGTTTTATAGATTCTGTATATCTTTCTCTCTCTCTCTCTCTCTCTCTCTCTCTCTCTCTCTCGGTTTACCTTTGTAGTTTGAAGGTTTTCTGTAGTGATAAGCTTTTCTTTTTTTCCACATTTGTGTATCTGATATTTCTTTTCTTTGTGATTACCATGGGGCTAATTTAGAGTCTTGTAGTTATAATAGACTACTTTAACCTAATAACAACTTAACATGCATCTTATAAAAAATACTCTAGACTTTTTCAATCTCCTGTGCAATTTATATTTTATTTACTTTAATTTAAATTTTCATTTATTGTATGTTAGCCACTAATTGTGTCTGTTGTTGTTTTTGACTATTTTGACTCTGAACCTTCATACTAGAGGACTGAAAGATTTACATTGCCCCATTATGACACTGAGATATTCCGTGTTTGAATACTTATCTCTACCTCTGAGTTTTGTGCTTTCAAATGTTTTCATGATAGTGATTATCTTCCTTTTGCTTCCAGTTGTAGCACTCCCTTAAGCATTTCTTGTAAAGCTGGTCTAGCAGTAATAATTCACTGAATTTTGCTTTTCTGGGAAGGTTGAAAGATATTTTTTTCCCAGCACTTCCAATCTCTCATCTCATTACCTTCTGGTAGGCAAGTTTTCTACTAAGAAGTCTGTTTATACTCTAACAGGAATTTCTTTATATGTAAATTGAAGCTTTTCTCTTGATAATTAAAAAATTCTGTTTTGATAGTTTTAAGAGTAATGTGCCACACACATAAAAGACATTTTAGGGTTGAATCTAATTGGGAAAATTTGAGCTTCCTAAATCTGGATGTCTGTATTTCTTTCAAGACTTGGAAAGTTTTCAGCTATTATTTTGTTAAATAGGTTTTCTGTGACTTTCTCTATCTCTTCTCTCTCTAATATTGCAATAATGTGAATATTTGTTTGCTTAATGATATCCCATATTCTCTTTCTTATTATTTTTATAACTTTTACTTCTCATTTCTTTTTTCCCCTTCTGATTGGGTTATTTTAAAACATCTGTCTCCAAGTTCAGGAACTCTTTCTTTTGCTTGATATAGTTTGTTGTTGAAGTTCTCAATTGTATTTTTAAATTTATTCATTGAATTGCTTAGCTCCAAGATTTCAGTTTGGCTCTCTTTTATGATATCGATTTCTTTGTTAAATTTCTCATCTAGATCATCAGTTGTTTTCCTGATTGCATTAAAATATTTGTCTGTATTCTCTTATATCTCACTGAATTTCCTTAAGATCATAATTTTGAATTTCTTTTCTGGCATTTAATTAATTTTCTTTCATTATTGGTCTGTTACTGGAAAATTGCTGTGCCCCTTTGGGTGTGTCATATTTCTTCTTGCTTTTTCATGTTTCCTGTGTCCTTATATTTGTATCTGCACATATAATGGAAGTCACCTTTTTCAATTTTTCAAAAAGTAGCATTTCATAGGAAGAAACATTTTTCTGTAGATGGGTTCTAGGGTGTCAGTTGGGTATACTATGTTGACTTTGGTTCTGAGTAGACTAAGAAGCAAGGTGTTTGTGCAGTTTATTCAGTTGTAATCCTTATCAGTGATGTTTTCCATTGCATTGGTGACCTAGGCTGTGAAAGTTTGTGGCAGCAGAGGTGCAGTATTTCTGGGGATAGCATCACTGGGCTGGCCATCAGACTGGGTACATGTGGGAGTGGCAGGCTGGCCAGCTGTGCTACATGCTGTCCAGGAAGCAAGGCTACCACTATGCTGCCTGTAAGGCCATGTGCACATGGGCATAGCAGACCAGCAGGATGTGCAGTGGCTCTATAGGGGGGCAGGGCCACCTCCAGACTGTATATTGGGTTGAGCATGTGCCTGTATAGGTAAAGTAGTCTGGCTGTCTGTGTGGCAGGCTCTCCAGGTGGTAGGACCACTGTTGTACTGGCTATAGAGCTGGGTGTAGGCATGCACAGGTGCAGCAGGCCAGCTGGCTCTGTTACAGCTTCCTCTCTGTGGAGGTTTGCTTATTCCCAGGGTAGTTGAATGCTGCATGGTTTCAAACACTGCAGTGTCAGCTGCTTTGATGGGCCTATACTCTAGGGAGCCAGGGTAATGGTAATGTAACCACTCATGTGAATATGGTAGAATAATAGCAGGGCCTAAAAGATGGAGACAGGCAGTGGCTACTGGCCTCCAGGGCAGGATGTACTCTAGTAGTGAGTCTGGAGTTAAAGTGGTGCTGTGCGTAGCAGCCTAGGACACAGGGGAGTAGTACACAATGTAGGCTCCTACTTTGCAAGGTAGCTGGGTGTTCTCCACACAACTCTCAAAACTGGATGTGAGACTTGTAGGACTATTCTGTAGCAAGGACTGCAGATGTTTGTGGTGGTAATGGGGAGTGCTAGGAGTCTCCAGCTATCTTTTTCCCCATAAGAAGTTCCTTCTGGCTCTGAGCCAATTCTGGTGAGGAGGACAGTGTGGCAGAGGTGGGTGATTTTCTCACCTCTCTATAACACTACACTGAGTTTCTGTGCTCCATAAGGATTTCACCACTGCCTGGATGCTCTCCAGCTTACTTCTTCAGTCAATCCATTTTTAATATAGTGGTTTATTTATTGTTTTGTTGCCTTTTATTTTTGGAGGGACAAGCACTAAGTAATTCCAGTCAGCCATGTTGCTGATGTCACTCTTTTCTATTTACTTTCTTAACACGAGAGAGCAGGGTTTGTGATAAAAATTTTAGCACCTTAAATTCCCTATGGGTAAGTACTTTTTATACCTTTGAGTTGATAGTGAAGATAGTTGAGCCAGTTGAAAATATTTTCTTTTGGTGAGTGACAATACATATTTTGCAAGATAAATGGCTATAATTTAAAGAAAATTATCTGCTGGCCTCTTTCAATGTTGTTTCATTGACTAAAACCCTGAGACTAGATCGACGGTTTCAGATGTAATAAAAATATTAAAATTGCACTAAGTGGCAAACAATGACATGGAAAAAGATTGAGTCTTTTGCCCAAAGTTATATGGCAAATTGGAGGTGGTGTCGTCACTAATACAATTTATTATCAGGGCAAGAAGTGGATTTGCATTTGCAAGGATAAGCAGGTAAGCTCAAAACACAATACAGAAGAATGATTGATGAAATAGATGAGAAGATGGTGTACCAACAAAGAATTATGATTGGCAGTACTTTAATGACTTGCTTCTTATACTCTATCTCAAAGCACTATATAATGAAATTAAGAAAACACTTAAAATGTTCAGCATATGAAAATTATTTGCTTTCCTAAGATGGCATGCCCATTCATGATACTTGGTTTCAATGTACATATTTAATTGCAAGAAATCTAGCTTAGAAAAATAATAAAACAAGAAGCCATCAAAGCCCAAATCCACAGTCATTTTTATGACACTGTTAAATGTTGTTTGCATCATTACAAAATTTTTCATATGTCTATCACTGAATAATTATATATCCAATCTTAGGTAAAAATAACTGCATTTTCCAATAGTTTGCAGTTGAAATAAAAAAAAAAAACTTCAGCCAGAGAAACCTTTCAAAATATTTTAATATTTGCCTATGTTAATTTTCTGACATATGTTAACTAATTTATGCCCCCAAGAGGTATTTTTTCAGTGATAGATTGTGCAAGTCCTTTTTCTCAAGCAATTTATAGTTTAAAAAGGCAAATCAGCAATACTTATATATTAAGAAATTTTGTTAGGTATTTCTGTTAAAAATATTGCCCCACTTTGTTAATATGTAAGAAAATTGGTGGGTTTATTTCAAGATTTATTTTTTAAATTTTTTATTAAAGTAAAATATACATAAAAACTTTGCCATCTTTACTATTTTTAAGTGTACAGTTCAATGGTAAAAATATATTTATATTCTTCCCCCACTACATCCCCCAACCCACCAATCTTCATGAAATCCGCTTTCTTTAGCTCCCATATATGAGTGAGAACATGTAACATTTGTCTGCCTGTCCTTGGATTATTCACTTAATAAAATGGCCTCCTGTTTCATCCCTATTGCTGCAAATGACAGAATTGTATTCTTTTTTATGGCTGAATAATATTCCATTGTATATATATGCCACATTTTCTTTATCCATCTATCCACTGATAGATACTTAGGTTGATTTCAAATTTTGATTACTGTGAATAGTGCTGCAATAGACATGAGAGTGTAGATATTTTTTGACATGTTAACTTCCTTTCTTTTGGATATACATCCAGTAGTGAAATTACTGGACCAAATGCAAGTTCTACTTTCAGATTTTGTGGAACCTCCATACTGTTCTTCATAGTGGCTGTACTAACTTACATTCCCACCAACAGTGTATGGGAAGTCCACTTTTTTCTGCATCTTTACTTCAGTTATTTTTTGTTGTTTTGATACGAGCCATTTTAATTAGGGTGCGATTATACCACATTGTGATTTTGATTTGCATTTCTCTTATTATTAGTAATGCTGAACTTTTTAAATATATTTATTAACCATTTGTATGTCTTCTTTTGATAAATGTCTGTTCAGATCTTTTGCCCATTTTTAAACTGTTATTAATTTTTTTATTATCAGTTATTTGAGCTCCTTGTATATTCTGATTACTAATTCCTTGTCAGATGGATAGTTTGCAAATATTCTCTCCCATTCTGTGGGTTGTCTATTCACTTCGTTGTTTCCTTTGCTATGAAGAAGTTTTTTATTTTGACCTAATCCCATTTTTCTATTTTTTCTTTAGTTGACTATGATTTTGAGATTTTACACAAGAAATCTTTGCCCAGACCAATGTACTGGAGTGTTTCCCAAAAGTTTTCTTCTCATAATTTTATAGTTTCAGGTCTTAGATTCAAGTCTTTGATACATTATGATTTGATATTTGTATATGGTGAAAGGTAAGAGTCTGGTTGTATGCTTCTGCATGTAGTTAGTTATCCAGTTTTCCTAGCAACCTTTATTGAAAAGACTGTCCTTTTCCCATTGGAAGTTATTGGAAATTTTGTCAAAGATGAGTTGGTTGTATATGCATGGATTCTTATCTTCATTCTGTATATTCATTCCATTGGTCCATGTGTTTGATTCTATGCCAGTATCATACTGTTTTGGTGATTATAGCTTTGTAATAAATTTTGACATAAGATACTGTGATGCCTCCACCTTTGTTCTTTTTTCTGAAGATTGCTTTAGCTATTCAAGATTTTTTATGATCCATAGAAATTTTAGGATTTTTTTCTGTTTCTGTTAAGAATATCGTAGGTATTTTGATAAGGATTGCATTGAATCTGTAATTGTTCTGCATAGTATTGACATTTTAACATTAAATCTTCCAATCAATGAGCATGGAATATCTTTCCATTTTTGATGTGTGTTATCTTCCATTTCTTTTTTTGTTTTTTGGTTTTGTTTTTTTTTTTTGAGATGGAGTTTTGCTCTTGTTACCCAGGCTGGAGTGCAATGGCTCAATCTCGGCTCACTGCAAACTCCACCTCTTGGGTTCAAGCAATTGTCTTGCCACTGCCTCCCGAGTAGCTGGGACTACAGGTGTGCACCACCATGCCCAGCTAATTTTTGTATTTTTAGTAGAGACAGGGTTTCACCGTGTTGACCAGGATCTTCCATTTCTTTCATCCAAGTTTTGTTCCTTTATAGATATTTCACTTCTTTCTTTTATTATTATTATCATTATTTTTCTTTTTTCATTTTTTACTTTTGAAATAGTGTTTCACTCTTGTTGCCTAGGCTGGAGTGCAATAGCACAATCTCGGCTCACTGCAACCTCTGCCTCCTGGGTTCAAGCGATTCTCCTGTCTCAGCCTCCCGAGAAGCTGGGATTACAGGCATGCTCCACCACGCCGAGCTAATTTTGTACTTTTAGTAGAGATGGGGTTTCTCCATGTTGGTCAGGCTGATCTCGAACTGCCAACCTCAGGTGATCTGCCTGCCTCAGCCTCCCAAAATGCTGGGATTACAGGCAGGAGCCACCATGCCTGACATTTCACTTCTTTAGTTGGATTGATTCCTAGGTATTTTAATTTTTTGTAGTTATTATGAATGGAATTGCTTTCTTGATTTCTTTTTCAGATTGTTCACCATTGCTGCATATTACTAATTTTGTATGTTGATTTTGCATCCTGCAACTTTAGTGCATTTATTTATCAGTTTTAACATTTTTTGTGTGTGGAATATTTAGGTTTTTCTAAATATAAGATCATGTCATCTGTCAATACAGCAAATTTGCATCTTTCTTTCCAATTTGGCTGCCCTTTCTTTTGTGGCAGTCTTGCTCTGTCATCCAGGCTGGAGTTCACTGGTATGATCTGTGCTCACTGCAACCTCCACCTCCCAGTGATTCTCCCACCTCTGCCTTCCTACTAGCTGAGACTGCAGGAACCCGCCACCACACCAGGCTAATTTTTGTATGTTTTCTTAGAGACACGGTTTCACCATGTTGGCCAGGATGGTCCTGACCTCAAATGTTTCAGCCTCCTAAAGTGCTGGGATTGCAAGTGTGAGCCCCCGCACCTGGCCTGTATCCCTTTTATTTCTTTCTCTTGCTTAATTGCTCTGGTCTTTCCAGATTTTTAAATGTATGTGTAGGCACATCTATATTTAAAATTATGTTATTATTTCATTCCTTTTAAAGAGTTAATTTTTTTAGAGATGGCATCTCACTCTGTTTCCCAGGCTGGAGTACACTGGTGTGATCATAGTTCACTGCTG
This sequence comes from Cacajao melanocephalus, assembly GCA_963573385.1. Taxonomy (NCBI): domain Eukaryota; kingdom Metazoa; phylum Chordata; class Mammalia; order Primates; family Pitheciidae; genus Cacajao; species Cacajao melanocephalus. The sequence goes on along the minus strand of CAUYLG010051782.1, from coordinate 22,271 downwards.
CCTCAAACACCTGGGCTTGAAGAATTCTCCTGCTTTGGCCTCCTGAGTATTTAGGACTACAGGTGTGTGCCACCATACCTGGCTAAATTTTATTTTTAATTTTTTATAGAGATGAGGATCTTGCTATGTTGCCCAAGGTGATCTTGAACTCCAGGCCTCAAGCAGTTCTCCCATTTTGGCCTCCAAAATGCTGGGATTACAGGTGTGAGCCTTATTTTATCCTTTGATGTTGGCTTCTTTCCTGCTCTAACATTTAAAAAGGACTCTATTTTTATAGGATATTATGATTCAGTTATATACCCTTATATAATTTTTTATAATTTCTAGAATATATATAGCATGAGAAAGAATTCTTAAATGTTTAGCAGTTCACCAAGCATCATATAATCTTTTCTTCACATCATTGAAATAAATTCTTATCTTTAAAAATGTTTATTTTTATTTATTTTAAATTGTTATCAATATTCTTGGGATTTTTTTCTGAATTTATTCATTTCATAATCTGACTAGCTATTCCAGTGGCAATTAAATCATGTTTGAACTATTAACACTCAAATTAGTCTGGTTCCATTGGCTATAACTTAGCTGGACTTACCTCACTGCTAGGCAATAGTGTGCCTGCTGTCACACTCTCATCTAGTTTGTGAATAGTCCAGATTTTTATCTATTTTATGAAAATTGTATGTATTCATTTAAGAAATATTTATTGAGAAATTATAATGTGTGAGGCAGAATTCAAAGTGTGGCGTAAAAATAGCCGTGGTTCTACTAGACATTTTTTTTTCTACTTATGGGCAAAACCAAACATATGTAACATCAGGTAGTGAATGATAAATATGATGAAAACACCGTAAAGTAAAGTGAGAGGGAAACAGTGATGGGAAAGGACATTTAAGCAATTAGCTTCTTAAAGGCCTGAGAGAAGAATGTTCCAGGCTGAGGGTAGAACTCAGGCCACAGGCCCCAGCATAGAAATATAAGTTCTACTTTGAGAAGTTTGACACAATCTAATAAGGTCTCCTTTCAGATCCTTTTATGACACTTCCCCAAACTTTTCATTTTTATTGTTTTTCACTATAAAAAATAATTTTCCTATTGTTAAGACTCTGTTTTCACCATACTCCTATTTCCATTCCCTGTTGCCTGTTCAACAGTTTTGTTCTACTTATTTTCTCCCTCTCTTTCATTTTGTTTTCTCTGCTGCAATTTACCTTTATGGAGATAAAGATGTTCAAGTCTCTCACATCTTAAAGTAATAATTATGATAAATTCAGAATATAATCCTTTGACATAACGCTCCCAGCTATTTTTTTTTTTTTTTGAGATGGAGTATCTCTCTGTTGCCCAGGCTGGAGTAGAGTGGCATGATCTTGGCTCACTGCAATCTCCACCTTCTGGATTCAAGCAATTCTTCTGCCTTAGCCTCCTGAGTAGGTGGGACTACATGTGCAAGCCACCACACCTGGCTAATGTTTGTATTTTTAACAGAGATAGGGTTTTGCCAAGTTGGCCAGGATGGTCTTGATCTGTTGATCTTGTGATCCACCCAGCTTACCTCCCAAAGTGCTGGGATTACAGGTGTGAGCCACTGCACCTGGCCCTTCCCAGCTATTTTTTAAATCACTCTCGGGTCTTTTTACATAAATTGCCTTTCTTTTGCTTCTCCACCATTTCCCCCTGCCCCCTATCCATGATTCCTTTTCCAGTTATACCACAAAACAGCATTTAATGAAGTCAAGAATTATGGGGAGAGAGATATGAAAAACATCATGAAAGAGCTATGCCTCAGAAGCTAATAAGAGAGTTTTACAAAGCATGGAATAATAAAAAGGGTCAGATGCTGCAGGTTCTTATTAAAAACAGACAAATTGCATAAGGGATCATAGAAATGTCATAATTTAATAGGTTAGAAGTAGATTAGATTTAGTGATGATAGCTTTACATAAGTCAATTTCACCTTAGCTGGTGAAATAGAAAGACCTCAAAATACAGTGGCCCGAATAGTACGTACGTTTCTCCCTCTGCCTCATGAAATGTCCGGCCAGTGTAGGCTAGTGGGGGTGCTCTGCTGCAGGTGGTTATTCAGAAACTCGGGTTTATAGCATTTGCTACCCCTAGGATATGATCCTCTTCTGTACGGTAGAAGCTGGATTGCTGCATATCTACACAACCTGTAAGAAGGGGATACCTAGCTACAAGGGAGGTTGAGATGTGGTTTCTAGCTAGACATTTATGCATTCAAAACCCCAAACACTAGATTTTTGCAACTTTCTGCAGTGGAACTGATGCTCCTGACAGCTATTTCTCAAATGGACAAATTGCTGCTTTGCTCCAAAATTCTATGAATATGCCCGGTATGTGCCAAAGGCTTCATATAGTGTCCCTAGAGATGAAGAAAAAAATGTTTGCCAGGTGAATAGTTGCTATCCTGTTAAGCTGTGGCTATGTTAATTTTCACCAGCCTAGATATAACTTTTAGAATAACAGCTAAAATTAGATAAAATTATTGCAATTCACAGTCATTCTCCAAGGCCCATCTAACCATATTCCCTGGGGCTGATTTGCAGGGTCCTCAAAAACTTCCTAGGTCTAGAAACTGAGTGAGAGCTATTAAGAAGTCATGAATCCCCCCTTTGGCAACCTAAGCCAGATTTCTGTTTAAAAGGGATATACTTTTTTTCAATTAGATGGATCAACTAATACCTCATCAACTGCCCATCCACTTCATTACAGGGAACATTGTCATTAGCCACAGCCACAGATTCCTGGAGGTCAAAATATTGATTGCCACTTCATCTTTTGTGGCCGATTATGGTAATTGCAACCACCTTTTCTCTGAGGGTTAAGCACTACCACATGGCCTTTCCTACCCTAGGACTGCATTATTCTCATTGAAATGAGAGATTTCAGGAAATGAGAGATCTTAATACAATGGCAGCATTCCCCACCTTTATTTTCCATTTGCCAAAGAGCCACTTCAAAGCTTTCTGAAGATGGTATTCTCTTCTTGGTGAATTTTATTTTTAAAAAATGGGCCACCTTGTTGAAGAATTGGTCTTGGAGGGATGCGGCTAATGCTAAATATACCTGCCAATGCATGGAAACATCAGGGAAGAAATAGTCTTAGCTCTCTTTTTTATTTGTTTAATTAAAAACTAAATGAATGAATAAATGAGTGGGTCAGGATAACAATCATAGTTACACCTGTGCTAAAGGCAATCAGTTCTCTTTTTACTCCAAGTTTTAACCTCTATAATATCAAAGATAGCATACTGACCACAGTAACCTTTTAAACACTTAAGAATGTATATAAAAATTATTTCTCTTATTTAAGATAAAAGCCATGTGTTCCTTCATCTTTTCCTTGTACAAACATTTCCAGATAAATTACCATTTTGGGTGCCTTCTTCTGTGCATAGTTCAATTTCTCATTAAATTTCTGAAAATGTTAATACTTGGTAACATAAATTTAATATAGTTCTCCGTATGTTGACTGACTTGTCAAGAGCAAAGTAGGGTGATTGCCTTCCTTTTTTTGCTAAATATATCCCTATTAATTAACCTATCAGTAAAAACAATTTTCCATTGTAGCTACATTCTATTGTTAATTCAAACTGAATATGCAGGGAACTAAAAGTATTAAGTATTTTTCTCAAAAACTACTCTTAAATTCATTGTGTATCGGTCCGCCTGATAGTCTTAAGACCAAATTTTGAGTTTAATCACTGAACAATTTGCAGAAGTACAACCGTATGTGTTTTGCCCACCACTTTATCTGTAATACATAGCACAGTAACTCGTATACAATAATAAAATGAATAATAATGGTAACCATTTATGAGTGCTTACTTATTTTCCAGGCACAGAATACATGTCAGATTACTGTTGCAGTCACTAGAGTTGGCTCCTGACTAGTGAGACGTTATCATTACCAGTTTCAGTGACACATCTTAAATTCCAAGTTTAAGATGATAGTGGAAATTCATTGTGATGAATTCATTCATTTTCTTGTAATGTATTTTAAGGATCACTTGGCACAGATAGAGACCTGAGATTCTAGTGTATTCAATCTGCACAGACTCACAGTGAGTATTGGCAGAGCTGATTCATCCCATTTACCTAGCACCCACTTTTTCTTATGTTTTCCTTTTCTAATTTCTTATTTTTTTAGTTATCTTTTTGTATAGCTTTTCTTATTCCATGCTTTAACCTAAAACATGAAATAAAATGTAGGGAGAATAAAGAAAAATTACCGCAATATCCAAGGATGAACCAGAGTTTGTGAGAAGTATAATTATGTTTGATGAATGCAAGAAGGCAAATGTTTCTGAGAATGTTTGCCCATTTGTATGAATGGCTATGAAAGCCTATGTGTTCATTTGTAATTGGCATTGTTACGTGAGGTTGATAAAATATGTACAAATCACTTTCTGAAATACAACATGGTCTTAAATGCAACATTTATTTTTAAGGGAACCTATCGTATAACATGAGTGGCAAATCACATAACATTTAATGCGCAACCTGAGGTGGAGTCAAGAAACAATGGAATATTTTACTTCCCATTGGTCACTATAGAGTCAATGATATTTTTCTCAATTCTCCCCCTTACCATGTGTCTGGTAGTGCATGACCATTAAGTAGAGATATCTCTGTTCCATTGATGTTGGGTTTGGCCACATGAAGTTTTTGGTCAATGAATATGGAATTCTGAGCCAAGCTCTTAAGAGACATCCTGGGTTTTTGCTTGCCTCCTTGGCCTTCTGTGAACCACTGTGAAGAGAACGTGACTTGGGTAGCTCCTGGTTCTAGGGGTGTGTGGAGATATATAAAGCCCACTTGCAGTTAACCTGAAGCCAGGGATGAAGCACAGTCAACTCACAGCCTGAAGCAAAACCATCCCAAACAAACCGCAGACCTGCGAGAGAGGAAAGAAACACTTGTGGTGGCCAGTGCACTGAACTTTTGAGTGGTTTGTTGTGTAGTATCGTAGTAGCCATAGCTGATTAATACAGTTACACTGAATTTGGGAGAAATTTTCAAAAGAAAGGATAAGAGCAAACCAAGTTAAAGATGATGTCAGGAAAGGATCACAAGAGAGAACTTCTCTTTTTAAAAGCTAAGAGAGGAATGAAAGTCATTAAAAAGAATCAAAGTTCCTTTTGCCTTCAATTCCTGGCTTCCTCTCAAGCACTGTTATCCCCATATCAAAATTTCAGTTTTTAGATTGCCCACTAATGTGAGTAGTGAATAAAAATACCTAGTAGCAAAGGAATAGTCTAAGTTTCTTAAATGAGAATACACTGGGAGATGGAGGGTAGGCACAGATGGGCCGTTTAGTTCAGCCTGCCTGAATCATAATTTCCAGTTAAAATTCTGTGTGTCTCTCAATTAGGTTTAAATGTTAGAAGTCCACCTATGGAGTACAGTATGTCTGCTTTTGATATCCCAATCATGTGTCATGGAAAAGATAATAGGGACTTGGGGAAAGAAAAGAAAAGAAAAAGACAACATTCTTGGGGGAAAGTTCTGAAACATGACCTGAGTTGAAGCTTCCTTTGAGTATCTCTTTGCTCCCATCACATTAGGAGAAGCTAAATGGAAAAATGGATCCATTATTTTTAAAACTGGGTAATTAGAAAGTTACTCTTCAATGCCTTTATGAATACATAACTAATGAGAAATAAATTCAGTTACATTCGTTAACTGCTACCCCTCCCCCCACAAGAGTGATGGTTCTAATTCAGCATGACCTGCTGTCAGCTCAGGAAATTTCCATCCTGAGATTTTCCTAGCAGAGTCAAAACCAGTCACAGTTAGAAACTGATAAAAAAAAATTTTAATTGAGAGTGCTTGAAACTGCATTTAAATTCTGTCTTGAAAAGTTGCAAAGTGCTCGGTTATAATTTTCCATAGTGTCATTTTTAAACTATTTTGGCATGCTCTATAAACAGTACATACATTTACTGTTCACATATTAATAAAACGGCCTTGTATTTCTTGGAACAGAGTATCTTTGAGAAAGTAAAAATTTATCCCAGTACACTGACGTTATCCAGCTCATTATGAGTGACAGGTTTGGGTAGACCTTGGCCTGGCAGTAGATTAGAATGAAAGAGGAATTTGGAGCAGGTTGGTCTCTCAGGCAAAATAATGGTGTGGATTCCAGGTGGAAGAAACATTGTTTGGGTTTTGGAAATGCCTCCATCCCTTTTTCCCAGCTGTTTAACAGCACATTCTGCAAAGATGTTATTTCTGTACTATTCCAGGCCTCCTGTTAAGAGAGTACCAAGATCCATCCATTTTCTCTTTATTTTTTTCCCCTGAATTTTGTAAGGCTGTTCAGGAAAACCCAGTGAAGAGAGAGAAACAACACATTTAGGAGACAGAGTCATAAAGGAGGTATGGATTCATAATCTGGTCAGTTATTAATTACACAGTGAGTAGACTAAGAAACAAGTAGGAAATTGTCAACTTTCTGTCACTGGGATAATGGAAACAAGATGGAAGAGAAAGGAGTTCATACACAGCCCAAATCACAATTAAAGCAAAAGTAGTCAAATGGATTTGATCAAAACGTTTATTTAGGCAATATTCAACATGTGGGAACAAAAGTACTATTCTGTAGGCAAAAGTACCATTATGTAGATACTTATTCCTCAGATTGCCTTTCCATTCCAAGGTTGGGCAGCAGCTGGGGCACTGCGTCTATCTGAATCTCAAGCCAGGAACTTTGCAGTCATCTGAAAGTGTAAAAATAATATAAATTTAGTTCACAAAGATTTTAAATTTCAAATAAGCTGTCATAAATAATGAACAGTAGGATTTTCTGTTAGTCTGACCTGTTTATGTTTAATAAATTAATGGAATAGGAGCTGTGCAAGGCAGAATTAGAGCTCATGCTCCCTTCCTTTCCTCACTTAATTCCTCCAGTTTCACACTCAACATAGTGGCTTTTCCTGGGTTGACGGCTGACCCTATAATTCACTCTAAGAAAGTAGACCTAAGCCAGGATTAAATTAGAGCTGGGACTGAATTCACCTTCTCACCACCTACAGCACTGAGTGCAGGATCCAATGCGTAGCAAAGGCTTCAGCAATATTTGTTGCATGAAAGCATGAATAAGAGACTATTAGCCAGGAGAGAAGTGTTGATGTTTAAGGGGCTTAGTAAATAACGCCTCTCTATTCTGTTTGGCTTATGAACTAACTGAGAAGTAGGACAAAAGAATAAATCGGATGGAAAACAGAATAATTCCCAATGAAGCTAATGAAATAGAATACGGTTCATATGTGTGGGCAAGTGGACTTCCAAATACTGATCCTCAGAACTAGATAAACTTACCTAGCCAGGTACAAAACATACTGGACTACCTAATGCCTTCTCCCAAAAAAGAGATGGTGATAGAAAGAGACTAGTTCATATGTATCTAGTTTCTTTCAGATTTACCCATCAGAGTGAATCTTGCATCTTTCTGAAGAAAAATAAATGAAGGAGTAGAGAGAGGCTAAGAGTATCACATTGGTGGGATTTCTCCATATAGAAGGCAACTCCAACAGGGAGCACTGTTACAGAGTCAATAGGTGAGAGCAGGGGCACTTTGTTACACAAAGTAGTGTCATTTGGTTATTGTTAGTTTTGGGCATTAAATTTCTACATTTTTTTTGGTTGACTTTTGAGTAATTAGGAAAAATCTTAAAAGTTCCGAAATGTGTTGTCTCATTGTGTGTCTTCACAAATTAGCATTAGTCAGCCCCCAGATAATGAAATTGACTCAAACTTCCAAAATTGTCCCTCAAGTTCAAAGACAAATTCTGAGCACACCATTATGGGAAGTGTTACCGAATGAAGCCACTAATAGAATTCCACATGAATCATGCGAAAAATTCAGTTTTAACAGTATTTTAAGTCTGAGGATTTGTGAAATATTGTAGGCTATAGGAAGCTTTTGTGTTAATTCTGTACATCACAGTATTTTAATACCACAAAACACACCCAGGAATATCTTCAAAACAGTCAAGTAGGGCCAAGTGTGGTAGCTCACGCCTGTAATCCCAGCACCTTGGGAGGCCAAAATAGGAGGATTAGTTGAGGCCAGGACTTCAAGATCAAGACTGGATGACATAGTGAGAACTTATCTTTCCAAAAATTAATAATAATAATAAAATAGCTGAGTGTGGTGGTGTTTGCCTGTAGTCCCAGCTACTAAGGAGTTGAGGCAAAAGGATCCTTGAGCCCAGGAATTCAAGGCTACAATGAGAGGAGCTAGCACCACTGCCCTCTACCCTGGGTGACAGAGTGAGAGTCTGTCTCAAAAACAAAAACAAAAAAAATGTAAACATGGATTTGTATTTTAGTCCCAAGAAAAACAGAACCCCATAAAGATCCAACTTTAACTGATTTTAGGATTAAAAGTCTTAGAAACTACCAAGCAGCACATGGTTCCCATCAGAATATAACTGAGTCTGGTCAGCCAAAAATTCACCCTTGAACTGTCAAGTGGTTTAAAAGCCACCAAGAACATGGTCAAAATTATTAAATTATACTCAAAGAAAAATTTTATCCTATTTCATTTTTTATAGCCAAATTTTTTGTTTCCATTTATTTAAAAACAGCTAAAGCATATTTCAAATACTGAGAAAGATTGAAATTTGTCAAACAAATGAAATTATCTAAATATAATGAAATGATTACAAAGTTTTACCTATCTGGGAAACTTAGAAACTGAATAGGAATGGTTTAAAAGAGGAAAACAAAAAAGGTAAATAACCCAGGCCAAAATATTATATTTAGAGAATTAAGCTTGCGATGCAATTGTTTTCTTCTTGAATTTAAGCCAAGTCAGTAGAAACTTTTAATAAAAATCATATATTTGATATATGTACTTAGGGGCAGCACAGCTTCTGATACCCTGAGTAACAAGTTATTGGCACCTAAGATTCTTTAACCCTGGTGTTACTGTGACACAAATATGGTGATATTGTCTGTTCACACTCCTTCCTTTAACTTCTCATTCCTCTTCCTGCTCGCTACTTGGTTTACGAGCCAGCCATCTTATGAGACAGCTTTAAATTCAACCTTGTCTAGAAGCAGAGGGATGGATAAAATAATAAAATATAGATTTCAAGACATTGTCATTCCTAGAAGTATGACTTATTTATTTCTTAAAAAATTATTTAGTAAGTAAGTACAGTGATTCTGTCTTTATGAGTACAAGAAAAATGTCATTGTATTAACTTCAGTCATTACACAAAGGGAAGATAGCTCTATATTACTTATATATATATATTTATTTAGTTTATATATGTGTAGTTTTTGCTTTCCTTTGAATATCATTTCTTTGTTAAATAATACAAAATATTTCACCAAAATTACAGCAGGTTAATAAATAGAATTGTAATTTAGTTCATTAAAAGATACACAGATGAGTTTAATCAAAATTCATAGCTTTCTTACTAACTGAACTCATTAATCAGCTAACAGGGTCAGTAGTAATTAGCTATTATCAGCATCTTTTTATGGTCATTTTACTAATTAAAATGTTAGCTTTGATTTGAAGCATAGGAAATATAAATTGAAAACTACTTATTCTAACTACAGATTACAATGAATTACAGTCACCAACATATTACTGGTTTGTTTGTTAAAATTTCTGTGAGATGGCATATCCAAGTCTGTGGGTCCTGTGGATATTCCTATCTTAAAGGTGAATGGATATTTTGCAAGACTTAAAGTAAAATTACATGTCAAAATATGTTAGATCAAATGGAAGAATTAACCATATTGTTATATGTTATTGCACTTTCATTTAAGAAAAACTTTTTATTCAAACCTGTAAATTACTCCTGTCATCGCACTGAATATCTTAAAAGTGTCAAAACAAAACTTCAATTAATTGCAAAGAAGGACTAAAGCTTTAAGATATATTTGTCTTAAGTAATACACTTTTCTGTCTCCAACACAATAATGAACAAAGCCGTGGGTGAAAAGGTGCAATTGAGGATTGTTGTCCCTCTTTTACTCTGATCAGTATAATCAATGTATTCATAAACATGTACGGGAAACTGGAAAGAGAATAGAAAAAAAACAAAAAAAAATTTGTTTGTACTGTTCATTCAGGCCCCTGTAGCTCTGGGATCCAGGGATTACTATCAGCAGAATTTCCAAGGGACCTTTTTCCTTACTTATCTGAAAGACTGTTGTGATACAAAGAACACTTACAAAGGGACCCCCTAAACTGTTTCATTAATCTTTTATGTTTAAGGAAAACCTGTGCATAAATGCTCATATGAGAGTAAGGAATTATTTTTATGGAGAATTCCACAGCCTCCACGAACACGCCATTCCATTGTTTAACAACTGTCATGAAGTTCTGCCTTATTCTATAAACTCATTCTTTGTCTCGACTTTGTGCTCTGACGAGATTGAGAACATCTGGTCCTCATTCCTAATATAATGACATTTCCTGCTCCAGAGTTCCTTTTTAAATCACCCTCAACCTTCTCTTCTTTAGGCTAAATTCCAGGTCTGCTCACTCTTCTTCAGAGTCAAACGTGCCAAGCTTTTCAGTATGATCGCCCTCCTAATTTGTAAGGAGTCACTCTCCTTTAGCTCAGAACTGGTCCCTTAGCTGAGAGGAGCAGAACTTCCCACTTGATTCCTGCTGAGTAATCACATGACCACCTTCCACATCTCTGCATGCTCATTATCTTCATTTAAGTTCTCAAACATGCTCAAGGAAAAGAAACTGTTTTAATTTCGGGAAGAGACATTTCTTTCCATCAACTTGCTTTCTTTCTCTGTCCCAAGGGAAGATTGCAGATCACATTGAGCTTTGGGAGTCAAGTGGCAGACAGCTGTGGCTTCAGCTTCCAGCGGTCATACAACTCCAGAGGGACTGGAAGGTCAAGGGAAGCATGTAGAACCGCAGGCTGTTCACGTGGCTTCGAGGAGGAGATGACCAACCCTTAATAAAACACCGTCCGCCGGACATGCCATTGGGACTGGCACGCTAATTGAAAACAGCAGGCGTGGCTCTGCAGCTCTTTGACTTTAGCACTCAGCTTAGCATAACTTTTCCTTCCACAGGAAAGGCAGTCCTCAGCCTGGAAAGCTGTGTTATTAAAAAAAAAATCTGAATAAACCTCTGCTCTAGTAGAAGATAAAGAAACATCTTTATTTTCTTTGTTAGGAAGTTTCATCTTATTTAATTAATTTATTTCTTTTTGTTTTTCAACTGGGCCAAAGCTTGACACTGCTGTCTACAAATATTTTATCATATTAGGATGGAAAATACCTATTAATCCAATTCATTTTTCAATATCATGAGTGCCCTGTTATTTTTACTACAATTTATTTTTCTTTTTTCTACATCAAAGTAACACAGGCAAATAGTTCAATAGGTTTGTGTTATTTTTATAGAATAGCAATAAAATGCCCACCTCTCCCCACCCCACTTTTCTTTCCTGGAAGTAACTACTTTATTGTCTTTTGGCTATTTCCTTTATTACTTACCTCTGTTCCTTTAAATAATATGCTTAGTGTTTTTTTTTTTTTTTTAAGCAATACATATTGACTTTCTACTATGGAAAATTAACATTTAACTTTTGTTATTACTCCACCTCTTTCTCATTCATTTTCTGTTTCCCTAACCTCTCAATATAATTATATCATGATTTTGGTTAAATAGGTGATAAGTATTCACATTATTAAAAATAGCATGTAGGCCGGGAGCGGTGGCTCACATCTTTAATCCCAGCACTTTGGGAGGCCAACGCCGGCAGATCACCTGAGGTCAGGAGTTCGATGCCAGCCTGACCAACATGGAGAAAACCCATCTCTACTAAAAATACAAAATTAGCCAGGCATGGTGGTGCATGCCTGTAATCCCAGCTACTCGGGAGACTGAGGAAGGAGAATCGCTTGAACCTGGGAGTAAAGGTTGTGGTGAGTGGAGATCACACCATTGCACTCCACTCTGGGCAATAAGAGCAAAACTCCATCTCAAAATAAATAAATAAATAAAAATAGCATATAAATGTATAATGCTATTTACTGATTAGCTATATAGGATAATATGATTATTCTCCACCATTTACATAGCATTTTATTTTCCCTAGAATTATACATTTTTCTAATTTTTCCCATTCATTTAGTTTTCTATATATTTATCACGAATTCATTTCTAAACTCTTGCAAGTTATCTATACCTCCTTTTTAAATATTTAAGCATCAAGTGTTTTATTAGTTCTTTCTTGTGGCTATATTTCTTCTGAAGCCCTTCTTGCATGCTAACTTCTTTGTCTTTAAATTGATATGTTGTACATGTACATAGTCTTCTACGGCTTTTTGATCTGCTCTAATCTGGACTGGTTTCTCTCAAGGCCTGGTTCATAGCCATCATCATGGTCTTTCCCTTAACCATTATACTGAGAATTCCATTTGCTTCCCTCTTGACTGGATCTACTGTTTTCTAGATTATCTTTCCTTTATATGGGTTTATTCCCTTATTTTGGTGGAAGGCATCTTCTCAATCGTTTGTTGAGAAGGTATATGTGAGCGACAAATTATTTTAGATCTTTCAAGTTTGAAAACATCTTCATATTATCACATTTAATAAATTAATAATTTGGTTGAGTTTAGGGTTCCAGGTTGGTATTATTGTCACTCAGAATTTTGACAAATTTCCTCCATTGGCATCTAGTTTCTGGTGTTGCTGCTGAGAAGTCTCAAGCCGATCTGACCCTGGATCCTTCTTAAGTAATTTATTTTGTTTTCTTTCTGGATGCATACAGAATCTTCTTTTTATTCATGATGTTCTGAATTTCACAAAGGTATGCTTTGGTGGCGTTCAATATCAGGACTGTGCTGAGCACTTGTTGGGCTCTTTCAGTTTAGTGATATTATCTTGGATTATTATTACATGACTTCTTCCACTCAGTTCTCTGTTCTGTCTTTCCTGATATTTTGTTTCCAAATGTTGAAATTCCTGAATCAATATTCTAAATGTCAATTATTATTATTTTAAAAAATCTATCTCTTTTACCATTCTACTTCCTGGAGTCTCTCACCCCCATCCTTATTTTTCATTCCTTGTACTGGAGTTTAAATTGTAATCGCAATATATTTTAGTTTCAGAAAATTTTTTTATTTTGTTTTTTGGATTATTTTAAGGTAGAAAACATCTATTAATCCATGTTCTGTTTGATATGGCCATATTCTTGTTTCATAAATGCTACATTTTCTCATATTGCTAATAGGAGTAATGATTCTCTTATTTTAAATTCTCAAGTCCCTCTATAGACTCTGGATCTCCAATTTGTTTTTATTTTGTCTCTTTTGTAATATTTAAGAGTTTTGTGCTAGCAGATTTCTTCAAATGTTGACAATCAACTGCTCTTAAATAGTAAAGATTATGATACAAAGCAACTGATTAGAAACTTAGTTCTCCCTGTATGCTTCACTCTTCATGTGTTCTGCCTGAGGTATTTCACTGGGGGAAGCCTGGGTATCATTAGTGGGGCTTTTCTCTTGAGCTAATCAAATTCCCCAGATAAGAATTCTACAGTCTTCTGCTTGGGAGGCAGTAATCCATTGCCAGTATTCTGGAAACCAAGCAGCATAATAAAACTGGGACCTCAACACTGAATATTAAAACTTTCCTTGAGTTCTCCTCTTTTCTGTAAAAATCCCTAAATTTCATCTTTTCCTAGTGTCCCCCAGAGCATGTCTGCTTTATCTTTTGCAAAGGAAAAACATCCTGTATTAAGCTAAAGTGGGAGAAGGGCAGTTACACAGAGTGATGGAGAGGCTCTAGAAGGTATAACTGTTTCTTAAATTTTCAAACAATTCTCTTTTCAGCCTCACCTTTAATGCACTTTCACAGATATCTGATACCATTTACGAAGCTTTTGGGGCATTATGGTTTCTTCTTAGTTTTCTCAACTATCATCTTAAGATTGTTTTCTGTCTTACAATGTCAGTTATCACTTATTCGGTTTTTGAGCTTTCTACATTTTCTTGATCTGATGTAATTTCCGTTCCCTTTGACCTAGATTTTATTTAGTAAGCTCTATTTTATTATTTTAGAGAAATTTTAAATGAGTGAAGGAAAATCTATATGTTCAATATGCCATCTTCAACTGGAGGTCATTTGGTTACCATTCATTCTTTCACTTATTCTTTTAAAATGTCTAAACCAGAAATACAAATGAGTAGATCAGGCCTACTCAGACATGAGGCATTAATCCGTAAACTCTGTTACTATCTTTTGGATTACATCTACTTGATTCGACGATGTATTTTTTCTTCAGTTTTGCAAATATTTGGGCTTATAATCTCTCTCTGTAGACAGAAGTGGCCTTGGATTCCTGCCTTAACAATATACTAGACAGTTGACTTTGGATGATTAACCTAACCGCCCTACATTTCAATCTCTTTATCTCTAAATGGGGATAAAATCATTTTCTTCTATTACTATTGCAAGAATAGCTATATTGTATGAAAATTTCCTGGGATGTAGCCATTATAATTACTCCATGATTTTTCAAACATTGTTTCTCTAAACTTTTAGTTTCTTAAAAATACCCAAAAAAACTAGCTAGCTCTGTTTACTCTGTTTTGAGCTAAAGCTATGACTTTTGATCAAAATCAAATCAATCCAATGGATACTAATTGTAAGTGATATATTCTAACCTCAAATATTTGAGGTAGAAATATACATTATGATAGCTGTTTTACAGTTATTGATCGGAACTTTATTTCTTAGTAATTCACTTCTTTAAAAGCTGTGTAATTTTTTTCAAGGTGCTTACCATAGCTAAATTTCATATTTTCTTTTGTAAAATGAGAATAATAATACTTTCTTCACATAGTTTTGTTGAACGAAGTGGGATAATATATATAAAGTGCCTAGTACTGTGCTTGGCCTCAAGGATGTGCCCATTAAATAGTATCAGAGAAAGAACCCTAAGTAACAGCACTCATGTGCTAATATAAGGAAATGTTTTATTCAAATATGGACAGTTATTAAGTAACCATTTACCGCATTCAATTTCAGGATAATCTAAAAAGTCTCTCTCTATGTCACTAGTAAAATTTACTCCTTGGAAAAATACCTTCTTCTAATAAAAATGTTTTTGTCTAGAGATATTTAGAAGGATTCAATAATGCTTTCAAAATGTAAGATTACTGTTTAATACAGCAGTTCTACTTCTAGTATTTTAACCTCCTATATAGATACACGTGTGTATGTGTGTATTTGTATATACACATGTACATGCATATGCATATATGTTTATATGTAATTAGAAAAGTCTGAGAAAACACATATCAAATACTTAAAAATACATCAAGTAGTTATCTCTGGGAACTGGTGAGTAAACTGCAATTTTCAAATTTTATTTTGTCTCTTTATAGCTTGAATTTTTAGAAATAGATATTATTTTTCTACTTTTTTCATAATCAGCAAAACATGTCGTTAAATAATAAAGTTTAAAGATCTTTGTGGACTCAATTAGAATCTACGTAGGCCTACTGAATTATATTAAGTACAGAGGGTCCCTAACTTAAAATAGTTCAGTTTATGATATTTCGACTTCAGGGTGGGTTTATCAGGACACGACCCCATCGTAAGCTGAGGAGCATCTGTAATGTGAAGCCCTCTGAAGATTTTGCAGTATTTTAGCAACACTATAATGATGTCTCCTTGCTCATTTATTAAGTCTCTCATCACTGTAGTTTCTTCACTCTCTTCTGTAGTTTCTCTGAAACCTTTAATATTGGGGAAAGGATGAAATTTTCTAAATACTATACAATATTATTAGTCACATTATACTATGCTCTATTGAAGGAATTAAATATCACATAATTCCATTTTTAAGTTTTTAGAATAACACAAAAGATGTAGGAGCAATATCTTTATTTTATTGAACTTTATGATAACATGGCAATTAAGCTATTTTAAAAAGGGCTCTGCTCTGATACTACAGATAGCAAAAAGTTTACAATAATGTGTCATAAAATTTTTTAAAAATTATAAACTGATTTCAAGTGAAAGGAAAATTCTAGGTTGGCAAATATAAAAAGAGAACTCAAAGCCAGATCAGGCAGTGGGAGCAGCTGAGACCATGTAAACCACAGGAGCTATGGATACAGATATCGAATTTAAGGGATGGGAGATAGGCTATTAATGCCCAGCTGGGAGGAGAAAAAGATGTTAAAACTGCAGGCTTTGAAGTCTGAGTAGAAAGAAGTCTTCACATTCTTGCTTAAAATTCTATAGTGCCTTGTCATAACAATCAGAATTAAGTCCACATTAGTATGGCTTACAAAGCCCTTAATCTGAGAATTTCCTGTGAAATTTTCAGCCTCAGCTCTTTCCATCTGGTCCCTAAAACATATATACAGTATTAATCAACTATGCACAGGGTCACGAATATACTCTACACTCTTTTTTTCATATAAAAGGTTTTTTAAAAAAATATGATTGTACTTTAAGTTCTGGGATACATGTACAGAATGTGAAAGTTTGTTACATAGGTATATATATGCCATGGTGGTTTGCTGCACCCATCAACCCATCATCTACATTAGGTATTTCTCCTAATGCTATCCCTCCTCTAACCTCCCACCCTCTGGCAGGCCCTGGTGTGTGATGTTCCCATCCTTGTGTCCATGTGTTCTCATTGTTCAACTCCCACTTATGAGTGAGAACATGCAGCGTTTGGTTTTCTGTTCCTGTGTTAGTTTGTTGAGAATGACGGTTTCCAGCTTCATCCATGTCCCTGCAAAGGACATGAACTCATCCTTTTTTATTGCTGCATAGTATTCCATGGTGTATATGTGCCACATTTTCTTTATTCAGTCTATCATTGATGGGCATTTGGGTTGGTTTCAAGTCTTTGCTATTGTGAACAGTGCTGCAATAAACATATGTGTGCATGTGTCTTTATAGGAGAATGATTTATAATCCTTTGGGTGTATACCCAGTAATGGGATGGATTACTGGGTCAAATGGTATTTCTAGTTCCAGATCCTTGAGGAATCTCCACACTGTCTTCCACAATGGTTGAACTAATTTACATTCCACCAACAGTGCAAAAGTGTTCCTGCTTCTCCACATCCTCTCTAGCATCTGTTGTTTCCTGACTTTTTGATGATCACCATTCTAACAGACATGAGATGGTATCTCATTGTGATTTTGATATGCATTTATCTAATGACCAGTGATGGTGAGCTTTTTTTCATATATTTGTTGGCCACATAAATGGCTTCTTTTGAAAAGTATCTGTTCATATCTTTCACTTACTTTTTGATGGAGTTGTTTATTTTTTTTCTTGTAAATTTAAGTTCCTTGTAGATTCTAGATATCAGCCCTTTGTCAGATGGGTAGATTGCAAAAATATTCTCTCATTCTGTAGGTTGCCTGTTCACTCTGATGATAGTTTCTTTTGCTGTGCAGAAGCTCTTTAGTTTAATTAGATCCCATTTGTCAATTTTGGCTTTTGTTTCCATTGCTTTTGGTGTTCAGGTCATGAAGTCTTTGCCCATGCCTATGTCCTGAATGATATTGCCTAGGTGTTCTCCCAGAGTTTTTATGGTTTTAGGTGTTACATTTAAGTCTTTAATCCATCTTGAGTTAATTTTTGCATAAAGTGTAAGGAAGAGGTCCAGTTTCAGTTTTCTGCATATTGCTCATCAGTTTTCCCAACACCATTTATTAAATAGGGAATTCTTTCCCCTTTGCTTGTTTTTTGTCAGTTATGTCAAAGATCAGATGGTTGTAATGCATGGTGTTATTTATGAGGCCTCAGTTGTATTCTATTGGCCTATATATGTTTTGGTACCAGTACCATGCTGTTTTGGTTACTGTAGCCTTGTAATATACTTTGAAGTTAGGTAGGGTGATGCCTACAGCTTTGTTATTTTTGCTTAGGATTGTTTTGGCTATGTGGGCTCTTTTTTGGTTCTATATAAAATTAAAGTAGTTTTTTTCTAATTCTGTGAAGAATGTCAATGGTAGCTTGATGGGTATAGCATTGAATCTATAAATTACTTTAAATTTCAGGCCAATATCCCTGATGAACATCAATGCAAAAATCTTCAATAAAATGCAGGCAAACCAAATCTAGCAGCACATCAAAGAGCTTATCCACCACAATTAAGTTGGCTTCATCCCTGGGATGCAAAGCTGGTTGATCATATGCAAATCATTAACATACTCTATCACATAAAGAGAATCAATTACAAAAACCACATGATTATCTCAATAGATGAAGAAAAGGCCTTTGACAAAATTCAACACCTCTTCATGCTAAAAGCTCTCAATAAGCTAGGTATTTGTGGAATGTATCTCAAAATAAGCTATTCATGACAAACCCACAGCCAATATCATACTGACTGGGCAAAAGCTAGAAGCATTTGCTTTGAAAACTGGCACAGGACAAGGATGCCCTCTCTCTCTCCTCCTATTCAACATAGTATTGGAAGTTCTGGCCAAGGCAGTCAAGCAAAAGAAAAAAATAAAGGGTGTTCAAATAGGAGGAGAGGAGGTCAAATTGTCTCTGTTAGCAGAAAACATGATTGCATATTTAGAAAACTCTAGCTTCTCAGCCCCAAATCTCCTAAAGCTGATAAGCAACTTCAGCAAAGTCTCAGGATACAAAATCAATGTGCAAAAATCACAAGCATTCCTGTACACCAATAATAGACAGACAGCCAAATCATGAGTGAACTCCCATTCACAATTACTACAAAGAGAATAAAATACCTAGGAGTACAACTTACAAGGGACGTGAAGGATCTCTTCAAGGGGAACTACAAATTACTTCTCAAGGAAATAAAAGAGGACACAAACAAATGGAAAAACATTCCATGCTCATGGATAGGAAACTCAATATCATGAAAATGGCCACACTGCCCAAATAATTTATAGATTCAATGCTATCCGCATCAAGCTACCATTGACTTTACAGAATTAGAAAAAATTACTTTAAATTTCATATAGAACCAAAAAAGAGCTCATATAGCCAAGAAAATCCTAAGCAAAAAGAACAAAGCTGTAAGCATCACTCTACCTGACTTCAAACTATACTACAAGGCTACAGTAACCAAAATAGCATAGTACTTGTATAAAAACAGATATATAGACCAATAGAATGAAACAGAGTCCTCAGAAATAATGCCCCATATCTACAACCATCTGATCTTTGACAAACCTGACAAAAGTAAGCAATCAGAAAAGGATTCCCTATTTAATAAATGGTGTTAAGAAAACCGGCTAGCAATATGCAGAAGACTGAAACTGGACCCCTTCCTTACACTTTATACAAAAATTAACTCAGAATGGATTAAAGACATAAACATAACACCTAAAACCATAAGAACCCTGGAAGAAAACCTAAGCAATATCATTCAGGACATAGGCATGGGCAAAGACTTCATGACTTAAACACAAAAAGCAGTGGAAACAAAAGCCAAAATTGACAAATGGGATCTAATTAAACTAAAGAGCTTCTGCACAGCAAAAGAAACCATCATTAGAGTGGACAGGCAACCTACAGAATGAGGGAAAATTTTGCAATTTATCCATCTGAAAAAGGGCTAATATCCAGAATCTACAAGTAACTTAAACAAATTTACAAGAAAAAAACGAACAACCTCATCAAAAACAGGTAAAAGATATGAACAGAAACTACTCAAAAAAAAAAAAAAAACCATTTATGTGGCCAAAAAACATATGAAAAGAACTCATCATCATTGGTCACTAGAGAAATGCAAATCAAAACCACAATGAGATACCATCTCATGCCAGTTAGAATGGTGATCATTAAAAAGTCAGGAAACAACAGATGTTGGAGAGAAACAGGAACACTTTTACACTGTGTGTGGGAATGTAAATTAGTTCAACCATTGTGGAAGACAGTGTGGTGATTCCTCAAGGATCTAGAACTAGAAATACCATTTGACCCAGCAGTACCATTACTGGTTATATACCCCAAGGAATATAAATCTTTCTACTCTAAAGACACATGAACACATATGTTTATTGCAGCACTGTTCACAATAGCAAAGACTTGAAACTAACCCAATTGCCCATCAATGATAGACTGAATAAAGAAAATGTGGTACTTATACACCATGGAATACTATGCAGCAATAAAAAAGGATGAGTTCATGTCCTTTTGCAGGGGCATAGATGAAGCTGGAAACCATAATTCTCAGCAAACTAACACAAGGACAGAAAACCAAACACTGCTTGTTCTCACTCATAAGTGGGAGTTGAACAATGAGAACACATGGACACCAGGAGGAGAACATCACACACTGGGGCCTATTGGGGGCCAGGGGAATAGAAGAGGGATAGCATTACGAGACATACCTAATGATGACAGGTTGACAGGTGCAGCAAACCACCATGGCATGTATATACCTATGTAACAAACCTTCACATTCTGTACATGTATCCCAGAACTTGTTATTGTATAACAATAATGAAAAAGAAAATGTGGTATATACATACAATGAAATATTAATCAGCTAAAGAAGAAGAAAATCCTGTTATGTGCTATAGCATGGAGAAACCTTAAGAACATTATGATCAGCAAAATAAGCCAGTCACGGAAGGAAAATACTGTATGATTCTACTTGTACGAGATGTCTAAAATAGTCAAATTCATAGAAGCAGAAAGTAAAATGATGGTTGCCAGGGACTAGAAGGAGGTGGAAATAGGAAACAAGTATAAATTTTAACCATGAAAAAGAAAAAACTCCGAGAAATCTGTTATGTAACCATTCACATACAGTTAACAATACTATATTGTACGGTTTAAAATTAATTATAGGGTAGTTTATAGGTTATTTTTAGCACAATTAAAAACAAAAAAAAACCAGGTATGGGCTGGATTTGGCCCAAAGGCTATAGTTTGCTGACCTTTGCACTAGAGCCATACTTAACACAGGTTAAACTTAATGGTATTGTGGCTGTTATTTTTCCTGGAGAAATTTGTTTTGTGGCAAATTACTCTAGTTTTGACCTTTTATGTAACTTTCAATCATGTATCTTGCACCACAATAAAAGCACATTTCACCTATTCATATTAATTGAAATTGGTCAACATGGGCTGCCATATGAGACTCAAAACCTCAGTTTCCCACCACTGCTGTATCGGTGTTTGTCATCAGAAATAGAACCATTATTTTCTCAGACAATATAGCTTCCCTGATAATTTTAACCACTTTGAAGCACAGATTTAATTTTTAAAAACCCCATAAGACACTATGCTGGGAGACATGCATTTATACCAGCAGTCTGACTGGTGTGAATAATTCTCTTCATTTGATTTTCTTCATTTTTTTTACTTGAATTATAAGCTGTGGAAAATTGAACAGCTCAGGATTGCAGCTCCCAGTGAAAGCGCAGAGGGTGAGTGGACGCCGCATTTCCAGACGGATTTTTATTGCCCACAGACTAGGAGATTCCCAGGCGGAGGAGCCCTAAGGGTCGCCAGCGCGGCTCTTTAGGCTGGCGTGGTGGTTTTGCCGGCACCCCGGCGTGGCAGTTCTCCGTACAAAATACACTAGTCTGGGTCTCCCTTCTAGCTGGCAAGCAGAGCTTCGGGAAGGCAGAATCACCCATTCATCTGATTAAAAAGGGGTGTGAAACAGGGAGCCAGGCCAGGAGATTCCCGGGCAAAAAAGCACCACGAATATCAGCGTCCCTGTTTCAGCCGGCGCAGTGGGTCGCCGCATGGGAAATCACGCAGATCCCGGCACCCTTTCATCAGGCAACTGGAACACCTGGGAGAGAGTCGATCGTTCAACTAAACAAAAAAGGCTCTGAGCCAGGGAGCCAGGTGACCAGGCTCAGCTGGTCCCACCCCCACAAAAAGAAAAACAGCAATTGGAAACGCTCAGGGTTGAGAGTTTCACAGCAAGCACAGCTGAACCCGAGACGGTCCAGCTTTGTGGGGGAGGGGCGTCCGCCATTACCAAGGCACTCCACCACTACGGAGGCAGTCCGCCATTGCTGAGGCAGCTTGCCGTTACCAAGGTAACTCGCCATTACCAAGGCAACCTGCCATTGCCAAGGCAACCCGCCATTACAGAGAGTCCGCCATTACAGAGGTGAACCGTCACTGCCAAGGCAGTTCTAACTACACCCATATAAACAGGACTGCAAGGAAGTTCACACGGCAGCTGGGCGGAGCCCACAGCAGCCCAACAAAGCCTAGGCAGGCAGACAGTGACTAGGCTGCCTCCTTGCTGGGCAC
>CAUYLG010051777.1:0-40245 GCA_963573385.1 Cacajao melanocephalus | reverse complement strand
CGCTGGCGACACGTGTGGCTCCTCCGCCGGGAATCTCCCAGTTTGTGGGCCACAGAAATTCGTCTGAAATTGCAGCATCCACTCGCTCTCTGTGCTTTCACTGGGAGCTACAATCCTGAGCTGTTGTTAATCGGCCATCTTGGATCTCTCCGCCCGGTGATGAAGTTTTTTCTGTTTCTTAGTTTTCCTTTGGTGGACGTCCCTTCCCCGCACAGCTCGACCTTCCCGGTTCAGCTGTGCTTACTGTGAAACTCTCCGTCCTCAGCGCTTCCAATTGCTGTTCTCCTTGTGGGGATGGGACCAGCCAAGCCGGACTCAAAGGGCACCCCCGTCCCGTATACTCTGCGCCGAGAAGTGCCGTGCCTGGGCGCAACCCATGTGGCTCCTCTGCTGGGAATCTCCCAGTCTGTGGACAACAAAAATTCGTCTGAAAGTGTGGCATCCACTCGCTCTCTGTGCTTTCACTGGGAGCTACAATACTGAGCTGTTGTTAATCGGCCATCTTGGATCTCTCCTTTTATGTTTATTTTTATGGCTTCTATGTTTGACATAACTTTATAGAACATAACTTCAAGCAATGTAAATATGTAACTACTCTTCTCACTAGTATAATTCTTTCCAATGCCTACTTAGAGTGTTTTTTTTTTCTTCCTGGCTTGAGTAGAATTCTTATTTTAATTCACTTTGGGAAACACTTTGAGGTAACATCTGAGGCTTCAGAGGCACTTAGCAAAAACAAAATATATTTTAGGCTTTTTCCTAAAATACATACAGTCAACTGATAGAAGCAAGACCCTCTTTAACAGTGTCATCTGTAGTAGAGAAAGAAGGATAAAAGTGGGGGCATGAGTACACTTGTGCTCTGCTTATTTTACCATTAGTTACTCCTATGGAGAAGAATGAAGGCAACCAATTGGGAAGGAGAATGGTATGGATGGAGTAAGAAGCCTTCTTTCAGCTGTTACAAAATATTTCCCCTTAAACTGGTTTTGAACCCTTATCGATATTAAAAATTCTTTAAATTCTTCTAAACTTATCAATTATATATTCACAAAATCAAAAGTAACTCAAGGCTGGAAGAGACCTTAGATTTCATATAGTCCAATCCAGGTACTATCTAACACTTCAAATTCATCTACAGTACATCTGCCTAGTGATACTTCAACTTCTGTTTGCTTACTTCCAGTGATGGGAGAGCTCATTACTTCTTGAGACAATGATTTCCCCCTTTAAATAGTGCTGAACATTAATCAATTATTTTTTGTATTGAGTTAAGAGTAGTTACCATGGAATCCCTCCTGCCACATACACATGTGTGCAGTGTTATAAATTACCATTTAGAGAAATAAAGATGGCATCTAATTCCTCTTCCCATATAGCACAACAATGTCCAGCCAAGTCTTCTCTTCTCCAAGCAAAACATTCCTCATTCTTTTACCACATCTCTCAGACCCAGCTTGTTTCACTGTATATTAAGTCCCAATGTGTTGGTAGGTTTAACAACCGCGTTTCTGGCCGAGGAAGGATAAGGGTAGATGGGTGCTGATTTGTAGCCTTTGCCAATTTCTGTGGTGTAAATACTTCCATCGTGGCTGATTTTAAGCTACCAAAACGATGTTGCTGAATGCAGAGTTAGGAAGAGATGCACATAATTAGTGCTAATCCACTGCTACGAGGACACCACTGCTCTTGGCCCCTTTATCCCTACTCAGGTCTTTGGAGTCAACCCTACAGCAAGTATTTGATCTACCTAAGAACAGATATTAACCCAGGGTATAGGGGACACATGTGCCACCTCCTTGAATGAAAGCAGGCTTTCTACATTGTCCACCCTCTGCTCTCCATGAAATTATGGAAATTCATCAGCCCCTTGCCAAATCAGAAAATAGTCAATTGGGGATCTACACTGTCTTTCTCAATAGATTAGCAATTAAATGTCATGTTCTCTAGTGGCCAGAAAGAGTTAATGTGACTCTCTGTACCCATATTGTCTATATATCATGGCCAATCTGCCAGAGTAAATAAATTCTTCCTGAATCAAGAGGAGGGATTAGGTTCAGAGTACAGTCAGCCCTCCATATCTACAGGTTCAACCAACTGCAAATTAAAAATATTTAAAAATAATGATAAAAATAACAATATAACAATAAAAATAATGCAAATTTGTAGATACCATGTAACAACTATTTACATAGTGTTTACATTTTATTAGGTATTATAAGTAATCTAGAAATGATTTGAAATATACAGGAGGATGCATAGGTTATATGCCCTGTATTATATAAAGGACTTGAGCACCCACAGATTTTGGTGTCTATAGGGATCCTAGAATCAATCTCTCACAGATACAGAGGGGATGTCTGTATAATTAATTCCTTCTAAAGGCACAGTTAATCTCATATACAGCCTATTATTCAGTCCCCATTCTTCAGAAAACAACTCTCAGATTTACTTTATTTATATCCAGAACTCTAAACTCCAGCTGTCTGGTGCTAGTGAGTCATGGCTCACACTGCTTTCTGGTGAGAATAAATTTACTTGGTTGGGCATTCAATTGACTTTATTCCCTCACATGGAAGTCTTGATAGGTCACCTTTAAAATTCAGTTGGCAACATTTGTCCATTTTCCAATGACTTTTAGGCACCATACTAAAGATAAAACAAATGCTATTTTATATAGAAATACACGCTAGGCCTTTACAAGAGGCTGAATCTGCCAAAACAGAAGCTTCAGGCAAGCCTTTCACCATGCTTTACCTTTCACTCCAGTTGTTTGGGAGGCTGCGTTAGGCCCTTCTCTCTTGACCTCGTGGTCCAGAGATTCTTGAGCTTTCATCTCTTTTTACTTTTCCTTGTCCTGCTAGAAGACAAACTGGTAGAAATAGGCAAGAAGAGATTATTCTCAGCCAAATAAGATTTTCATAGTTCAAATATAGTGATACAAAAATTTTATTTAGTAGAGTGGTCCTCAATCCTGTTCTACATTGGAATTATCTATGAAGATTTAATAAAAAACTGATGCCTGAGGCTACCCCCAGAGTTTCTGATTGGTCTAAGAAGTAACCTGACAGCTGTTGCACTATTAAAGTCAGGAACCATTGATTTAGAAAATTGATTTGTGTACTTGTTTGGCTACTGCTTCTGTAACTAATTAATGCCAACTTAGTGATTTCAAACAGCACAAATTTATTACCTTATAGTTCTGGAGGTCAGAAGTCTGATATGGTTGTTCCTGCATAGCATCTCACAGGTTTAAATAAAATATTGGTTGGCTGCTTGTTTGTTATTTTCATCCCTTATTCCTTCCTGTCTCCATTGTTAAGCACAATTATTGGCATAAAAGTGGTTTTTAATACCCGCTTTTAGAGTGCATCCTAGCCTGGGCAATAGAACAAGAATCCCGTTCTCTCCCCCTCTTTCTCTTCCTCTTTCTTTCTCTCTTACATTCTTTTTTCTTTCTTTCTTTCACTCTTTCTTTCTTCTTTTCTCTCTTTTTCTTTCTTTCAAAAAAAAAAAAGAAGTCTGATATGGGTCTCACTGGGCTAAAATCAAAGGGTAAGCAGAACTGTATCCCTTCGGGAGGCTCTAGTGGGGAATCTACTTTCTTACCTTTTCTAGCTTCTAGAGGCCACCTGTATTCTTTGTGTCATGGTTCTCCTCCTCTGTCTTCATGGCCAGCAACATCAAGCCAAGTTCTTCTATGCTACATCATTCTGGTTCTCCCTCTTCTGCCTCTCTTCCTCCTATAAAGACACTTGTGATTAGATTGGGCCCAAACATATAATCCAGGCTAACCTCTCGATCTCCAGACCAGCTAATTTGTCATCTTAATTCCATTTTGACATTTAATGTAACATATTAATAGTTTCCAAGGAATAGGATATGGGTATCTTTGTGGAGTTGTTAATGTGTCTATTATACTTGGATCTCTCCTGGATCATCTATAATAATTCTACATGGAAGGCGAAGGGATTAAGTGGAGAAATGCATAACAAAGAGAAAGTAGCCAAATCAATTTTGTTTATCTTCAGAGCACCTGAAGAGAGACACAGTCACACATTTGTGTTTAGATGCTCATTTAATGATATATGTAGTCAATAAACACTTATGACTGAGGCAAATACACGTTAGTCACTCAGTAAATGTCCAATGAATGAATGGCTGATTATATGTTCCTGAATGTGAATTTCCTGAAGTTTTTCACATATCTCTGTCTTGAATTATCTGTGTCCTAGATTTTTTTTTTTTAACAAAAGAGCATCACCGTCTTGTCAAGGTCAAACCTCCACTACAACATAGTTTGGGTAAAGAGAGACATTAAAGGCTGAGGTGCCCGTGATAAGGTTAGAATCCTCAGTAGCCAGGCCAAGTGAGAGCAACAGCAGCAGCAGGAATAGTGGTTAATGACCTCTGGGCCTCATCACTGCTTTTGGTGGCACATGATCTCCTCCTGGTGTCAGAAATGAAGACAGTATTTGACATTCTGTACCACCTTGAAGCCTTACTAGTTCAACAAGCCAAATGATATGCAACAAAATCCCTGAAAATTAATAACATGAAGCAGTCACTTTGGTAGATTAAGCTGTCTGCATTTAGCTCTGTCATACTCAAGAACTGCAGCTGTGAATCCTTGCAGTCCCATTTCTGCCTGTGCCAGTTTTCATCCAACATTTGTCTCTCCAGTTCAAAAGAATGTGGCTTTTCCACATGCTTCATATGTTTATGCACTTTGGATCCTAAGAATGTGGTCATTTTAATTAAGGTCTAGAAACCCTGATGCTAATTCAAATGCTAGTGAATGACCTCTGCTCCTGTCAGGGTACCTAATTGTATTCTCATTTCAGAATTTGGGGCTGGAGCAATGCCTGCAAAAGCCTGCTAGAGTGCTAAAGGGAAAAATAGCAGACACTAAATG
The DNA here is from genome assembly GCA_963573385.1 of Cacajao melanocephalus. Classification (NCBI taxonomy): domain Eukaryota; kingdom Metazoa; phylum Chordata; class Mammalia; order Primates; family Pitheciidae; genus Cacajao; species Cacajao melanocephalus. The sequence continues at coordinate 35,330 of CAUYLG010051777.1, read as the reverse complement.
GTTTCTGACTTGAGTCAAAGTCATGAGGAGAGTTGAGATCTTGGTCTTGTTAATATTTGGATTCCTTCCCTAAATAACATCTACACCTTTTTCTGCAGCCATCACTAGGAGTTCCTCATAGGGTCAGGTGTTTTTAGCAAAGATCATGTATCTCAATTATTTTAAGGTATCCAGTGAACTTTCTAATCAGATATTCTGGGGAAAAAATTATTTGAATTGAGGTGAGTAAAGGAAGGAGAATTTTTTCAGAGAGCATACAAACACAAATGCCTCTTTTAGCCACATCTGAAGTTGTGGAGTCCCAAAGCATTTCTGAGGAAAGAAGATGGTGGTAGTAATCAAATAACTGATATTAGAATTTAAAACACCTAGCTAACAATTTTGCAATTAAGCAATTGTTTGCATTGAAGTATTGGCTTTAAAAATATCCAGCTACTTGAATACATTAAACTGCCATTTGTCTCTTTTCCCCCACCAAACCTGTTGGTGTATATTTGAAAACAAAGTGCAAATTCATTTCCTAAAAATTGGGAAAAATTAGTGAACTCAGAGCAAGCAGCAGAGTATAATGTAGAAATGTAAGGGAAGAATCAGTTAAAAAAAAAGATGGAAATTGAAACTGCAAAAAATAACTCTGAACATTATAGTCATGTCAGAATTCCTGACTATGAACCACATATACCAAAATGAAGTCTGAAGCAAGGGCAATGCTAGGACACAGCTTTTCCAGTACATTTACCTTGCAATGTCTGATTGGAGGCCATGAGATAGATAGCTGAGTTTCAATTTGTTTTAAAGAAGAAACTATTTTTTTTTTCTTGTAAAAATCTGAAGAGAACTTCCTTTTAACAAGAAAACATGGTAATTAAGAGAGAAAGTTATGGATTTAGACAGACCTGTTTTTAAATCTATTCTCCCCCACTTAACAGCTGCAACATTTCTGAGCTTTCATGATAAGAGAAGGATAGTAGTCCACCAAAATGTGTACTCCCTCTTCCTTAGAGTACGATTGTTACAGGGAAGTGGCTGCCCAGAAAAAAACTACATTTTCCTGTTCCCTTGCATCTAGGTGAGGCCGTGTGACTAGTTTTCACTAATGAAATAGAATCTGAGGCCCTACAGTATAGTCAAGGCACAGTATGGAAGTAGCCAGTGTTTCCTGAAACACTTTATGGAGAAAAGTTACCCACGAATCAAGAACACCAACAGTGGATTATTATATGAGTGAGAAGTAAACTTCTATTGTGTTAAGCAACTGAACTTTTCAGGTTCATTTGTGGCAGTAGTTACAGATTCGTAATACAGATTCTGACTCCCCACTCTAAAATGAGACTATGGATGTGTGTACATGCATATAAGCAGTTGTGTGTCTCACCGGATTTATTGTCTAAGAGGTCATCAGAGAGAGCTGTGTCAGTAGAATGAGGACTGACATAGAGGACTGATATGGTTTGGCTTTGTGTCCCCACCTGAATCTCATCTCAAATGATAATCCCTAGGAATTGAAGGAGGAACCTTGAGGAGATGATATAATCATGGGAGTGTTTTCCCCCATGCTGTTCAGATGATAGTGGGTGAGTTCTCATGAGATCTGATGGTTTTATAAGTGTTTGGCAAGTTCCTCCTTTGCTCACTTGACTCTCTTCTGCCACCCTCTGAAAAACATGCCTGCTTCCCCTTCTACCATGATTGTAAGTTTCCTGAGGCTTCCCTAGCCATGCGGAACTGTGAGTCAATTAATCTCCTTCCTTCACAAATTATCCAGTCTCTGGCAGTTCTTTATAGATGTGTGAAAACAGACTAATACAAGGACACAGAGGACTCTGGTTTGATGACAAGGGCTAGTAGATAAGCAGGTGTTAGAAAGATTTGATTGTGAAAGTCCTTTTATTAGGAGTCTTATCTTACATGAATCCTGTTCCCAGTGAAGAATCTTTAAAAGGGGAGCAATTTTCTAAACCTAATGAGCTCCAAAAAATGGTGGATAGGAGTCAAGACTAACCTGCGGCTCCCACTAGGACAGACAGAGCAGCATGAGGAAACTCACATCAGCACTAATGATCAGGGAAATGCAAATCAAAACCACAATGAGATACCACGTTACTCCTGCAAGAATGACCATAATAAAAAAAGAAAGCATAATATATGTTGGCATGGATGTGGTGAAAAGGTAACACTTATACACTGTTGACGGGAATATAAACTAGGTACAACCACTATGGCAAACAGTGTGGAGATTCCTTAAATAAATAAAAGTAGATCTACCATTTGATTCAGCAATCTCACTGCTAGGTATCTACTCAGAGGAAAAGAACTCTATACAAAAAAGATATTTGCGCACACATGTTTATAGCAGCACAATCTGCAATTGCAAAAATATGGAACCAGCCCATATTTTTATGGCTGAGTACATATATATATATATATATATATATATATCCCATGGAGTACTACTCAGCCATAAAAAGGAATGAAATAATGGCATTCTCAGCAACCTGAATGGACTTGGAGGCTACTATTCTAAGTGAAGTAACTCAGGAATGGAAAACCAAACATCGTATGGTCTCACTTGTAAGTCGGAGCTAAGCTATGAGGACACAAAGGCGTAAGAATGATACAGTGGACTTTGGAGACTTAGGAGAAAGGGTGAGGGATAAAAGACTATACATTGGGTATGGTGTATACTGTTCAGGTGATGGGTGCACCAAAATCTCAGATATCAACACTAAATAACTTATTCATGTACACAAACATCAGTAAGTAAGTAAAGCTAATAAGCTCTGAGCTATAGAAGTCTACACTAAACTCACATCTCTCAAAGGGAAGGTCTTATTTATCTTTACACCCCCTAGTGCTTACTTGCTATGCTAGCACATTGTAAGTAACCAGTAAAATCTTGTTAACTCAAACCAAAACATCAACTGGTGAATAAATAAATAAAATGTGGCGTGTGATATATAATGGAATGCTATTTGGCAATAAAAAAAGAAGTTCTGATACATGCTACAACATGGATGGATCTTGAAAAAATGCTCAGTGAAAGAAGCCAGTCATAAAAGGCCATGTACTATATGATGTCATTTGTATATAATATCCAAAATAGGCAAATCTATACAGACAAGAAGGTAGATTACTGGTTTCAGGAGGCTGGGGAAGTGTCGGGAATGGGGAGCGATTGCTAATGGGTACAGGGCTTCTTTTTGGGTGATGATAAAAACATTCTAAAGTTGATTGTGGTGATGGTTGCACACAACTCTGTGAATATGCTAAAAACCATCGAATTTTTCATTGCAAATAGGTGGATTATATAATATGTCAATTATATCTCAATAAAGCTGTTATACAAACATAAAAAGGAAAAAAGAAGATTTGATTGGGAAAGAAATGGAATGTTTCAGGAAATTCCTAGGTCAGCAGGCAGATTAAGAGCAGTTTCTGAATCCAAATCTAAGCTCTAACACTTTACCAGCTGTGACCTTGGACAAATCACTTTACTTCTCTGTACTTTTGTCTTATCATTATTATTATAATCATTGCAATGTACACGTATAGAATGCCAGTAAGACAACATGTCCATCAGGAAAATCAGGCTCAGAGCCAAATGGTCTAAGCATATCAGGCTTCACGTCCGTCAGCTTTGTCATCAGATCTATTTGGCATCTCAGGGTCTCAGTTTTTACATCTCTAAATTGGGAATAGGGCATACTCTATCTACAGGGTTATGGGCGATATTCAAGAAAAACAGTTTTTGAAAGGGTTTTTTAAAATGTAAAATGATATTGTAGAGGTTGGATTACCCAATAGTCAAACTGCTTTTGGTGTACATACAAAAACAACCAACACTTCAGTGCCTTCATATGCAAATGAGCAAGGAGCATGATATGTCAGATGAGCCAGTAGTAGCAATTACCCACTTAGTCTATCAATGAATGTCACTGTAATAAATAATTCTGGAAACTCTCTTGGGGAGGGAATAAAACCAGTACCATTGGTTGGGCGCGGTGGCTCACGCCTATAATCACAGAACTTTGGGAGGCCAAGGCTGGCAGATCATGAGGTCAGGAGTTCGAGACCAGCCTGGCCAACCTAATGAAACCATGTGTCTACTAAAAATGCAAAAATTGGCCGGGCATCGTGGTGGGCACCTGTAATCCCAGCTATTCGAGAGGCTGAGGCAGGAGAATTGCTTGAACCCAGGTGGCCGAAGTTGTAATGAGCCAAGATTGCACCACTGTATTCCAGCCTGGGCGACAGAGTGAGACTCTGTCTCAAAATAAATTTTAAAAAATAGTACCATTGCTTTACATTCATATACAGTGATACCTTTTGTTTTTAACCACACTTAGTATTACTCAGCTTGAGCATACATCATTCACTAGACTTGACCCTTAAAGATTTCTGAACATTTCCAAAATCAAATCTACCTTCAAAGCAAGATTTGCTGAGGGTATTGGATGAATGTGTCTCGGCAACAAAGGCAGTTCTAAAGGAGGCATTGCACAGCTGTTTTTTGCATTTTAATCCCATCTGTAAAATAGTACTTTGCATGTTAAAGGATTCCCACAGTAGTTTTTCCATAGGTATCACCAATGACCCTGGTAAGTAGGGTTCATATTGTTCTCAATTTAGAGATGTGCACACTGAGTACCAGAGAAACTATATGACTTAGCTCTGGTGATATGCCTTATGAGTGGCAGAACCTGGACATAATTCAAACTGTTTTGCTTGGAAATGGGTGTATGCTTGCCCAAATGCCTATCTTGAGGGAAGAAACAGTCATTTGGTTATCACATGTTTATTTTAAAGTCACTTGCCAGTGATTGCAAATGACTGAGAGGACAGTGACTTAACTAACAGAGTAGTGGATACATTAAGGGTGGAGAAAAGTGGATGGAGGTAGAATCAATGAAACTTGCTGTATCATTGGCTGTGGGAGCTTGAGGGTTAAAAGAAATGGCATTTAGAATGATTCTGAAGTAGAGGACACTTCTTGCTTTATCCACCCAGCAGCCTCCTCCATTCTTCTGGGAATTGTCTCTCTGCCCACTCCAATTTTCTGTTCCAGCAGAAGATGTGATGTTCCCACATGACCCTCTCCCTTGGGCCATAAAGAAATGTTCCAGGGGTGAACATTTGGCTCAACTTCACTATTAAGGCCCCTTTTTCTCACTTTTTGACCTATGGTCCCAGAGAACTCAGTCAATCACTCTCCAAGTACCTATAAGTTGTAACATTGTAGAACTATGCTGTCCAATAGAAATATAATGTGAGCCAAGTATGTAATTTTAAATATTCTAATTGCCACATTCAAAAAGAAACACGTGAAGTTAATTTTAATAATGTATTTTACTTAGCACCAATACATCCAAAATGTTATCACCTTAATATGCTATCAATGTTTTCTTAATTAATTAGATTTTTTTGCATTTTTTTTCATGCCTTCAGATACAGTCAGTGTATCTCAATTTGAACTAGTCTCAGAATCCTGACCTCAAGCAGTCCACCCGCCTAAGTTCTGGAACTACAGGCATGAGCCACTACACCTAGCCTGGATAATTCTTTGTAACAAGTCAATTTCCTAAGTATTCCATTATTGGATTACAATAAATATAAGCCAAGAAATGAAGAGCCTGAAAATAATAAAAGCCTTGATAAGAAATTTTGTCACTGACTCTGTGAAGCAAACCTCTAGAAGAGGTTTCCAATGAACCTGAGCATTTCCTTGGTGATGCTGGTGGAAATTTCAAAGAGGAAAAGATATTTGTGCAACTGTATCCAAAGGAGACCAAAATCAAAGAGGTTTGATTAGAAATAAAAGTGTAAAATTTTTCCTTTTCCACCTTAAATTTGTTAACGGAATATGAAATTTGCAGGGGGCTAGAAGCACTGTTCTTCCTCTGGTTTCTCTACAGTTTTTCAGAAATTACCTGCCCTTTGCAAGAATGCCACTTATGGAAGAAGAAGAAACTATATTTTTAAATTATCCTAACCCAGTCACGCCCCAGCCCACATTATTAGAATAATTATTGAAACAATGTTGCCCTCTAGCAATGTGTCAGAGTGGGCTTTCCCCAGCAAGCCTCTCCCCAAGCCACTTAGACACCTTCCTACACCTGGTGCATGACCGAAGGGGAAGGAAATTATCACCTGCACTGGCTCCAAAATGAGAATCAAACAATGGTAAAGATGAAATAACTGAGGCCCAGAATGGTCAAGTAACTTCCCCAAAGCCACACAGGTTGTCACTGGCACAGCTGGAATTTGGAACCCAGATTTTTAAGTTGTTTTATTCTTCTCCCTACTCCCCTCTTTCCCACTCTTCCTTTTTCGTCTTCCTCCCTTCCCTCTCAGAGTGGAAGTGGTTAACTTTTGGGGATTGAGTTATGGAGAAACTCTGAGTGGTGTCAGAATAAAAAAGGATCCTATTCTAATGAATGACCACAGTAATGAGTTCTGTGTTTAGGTTATTTTAGGTTTTGGTGGAAGGAGGGAGAATCCCCAAGAGAGAGGCCACATTTCCCTGAAAATTCTCTTTTCAGTTCAGGTTCCTGGGCCTCCAGCAAACCTTAAAATATTAACATAAGCCCACATTCACCTTTGCTCTCAGGCAATCGTTGTTGCACAAGGCAGCAATTGAAAGTCGTTATGGGTCTAAGCAGGGCCAGGAGTATCTGCCTCTCTAAATTCACTCCCCCATCCTAAAGTGTTTTGGGGCAATTGCATATTTAGGAGTGGGCTAGAGAGCAAGGAGTACCATGGCTTCTTCCAGCATATTCTCCAAAGTGAAGCCTCCCAAAAATATTCATGGCAATATGTTGCAGGATGGATATCTTTGTAATAAAAATATATCAGAGGGAAACTCAACGTCATTATCCATCACAGAAATGCAATTCAAAACCATGGCAAGATACCACTTCACACCCACTGGGATAGCTACAATCAAACAGTCAGATGATAAATGTTGACAAGGATGTGGAGAACTTGGAACTGTCACATACTGTTTGTGGGAATGTAAAATAGTACAACTACTTCGGAAAACAGTCTGGCAGTTCCTCAGAAGGTGAAATATAATGCTATCGTATGCTCCAGCAATTCTACTCCAGGTATCTACCCAACAGAAATAAAAATGTGTTCACACAGAAACTTGCACACCGATGTTCCTAGCAGCAACATTCATAATAGCCAAAAGGTGGAAACAGCCAAATGTCCATGAACTGAGTAACATATACACAAAATGTGGTATAAACATACAAGGACATTTTTAGCTAGAAAAAGTAATGAAGTGATGATACATGCTACAATACAGATGAACCTTGAAAACACTATGCTAAGTGAAAGAAGCCAGCCACAAAAGATCACATGAAATATGATTCCATTTATATGAAACGTCCAGAATAGGTATATCCATAGAGAACGGAAAATAGATTAGTAGCTTCCAGGGGCTGAGGAGACAGGGGTAAATGAGGAGTCACTGTTAAAAAGTATCGGGTTGCTTTTTGGGCTGATGAAAATGTTCTGAAATTAGATTATGTTGATGGTTGTCCAATTTTGTGTATACACTGAAAAACATGTAACTATATGCTTTACTTTTTATTTATTTATTTTTTTAAGAGACAGGATCTCACTCTGTTACCCAGGCTAGGTACAGTGGTGCAATAATAGCTCACTGTAGTCTCAAACTCCTGGGCTCAAGCAATCTTCCTGCCTCAGCCTCTCAATTAGCTAGGACCACAGGCATGTGCCACCACACTTGGCTAATTTAATTTTTTTTTCTGAGTGACAGGATCTCACTATGTTGTCCAGGCTGGTCTCAAACTTCTCACCTCAAGTGATCCTCCCTACTAGCCCTCCCAAAGGGCTGGGATTACAGGTGTGAACGACTCCCTCCAGCCTGAACTACACACTTTAAATGGATGATGTATATGGAATGTGAATTGTGTCTCAATAAAGCTGTTACCAAAATATAATAATGTTTTCAAAAGCTATTAGAGGAAATTGTGGCAAAGCAAGGGTCAGTCTGTTCAATATCCACTTACACATCAGTGCTTACAGCAGTGAAATTTTCAGCAAAGTTTGCCAAAGGGCAGGGGCTTCTTTTTCTTAAATGTTGTCAGCTTTCCCAGGTCCAGCCTAGTTCAAAGTACAGCACCTTTTATAAGAATGGTGAATTGTCCAGCAAACCACCATGGCACGTGTATACCTATGTAACAAACCTGCACGTTCTGCACATGTACCCTAGAACTTGAAGTATAATTTAAAAATTTTAAATTGTGGACATAGGGAGCATACGGATGGTTACTAGAGGCTGGAAAGGGTAGTGAAAAGGTGGTGGGAAATGGTGAATTGTCTCAGTCTGTCAGAAAATGTTTTTGTTTCATCCTTACTCTTAAATAATAGTTGATCAGAGCAGAGTATATAGAGTTTAGAGGTCGAGAGTTTTGCTCCTCAAACACTGTACTCGGTTAGCCCAGATCTCTTCTCACTCCACCACACCAGCCTGAGCGGGCTCAACAGCTTATTGGTCTGCTGTTAAGATCCCTCTTTGTTTTTTGCCGCTGGGGATGTCCCTTCTTTATGTCAGGCTCAGCTGTGAGTTTCTTCTCAAACTTTATCTCTGAGTCTCCAATGGGAAAAACCACTGTAGGCTATCTCTACCAAGTTGCTGAAACCAGAAGTGTCTGGTGCCCTTTTAGTGTGTGTATTACACATGAATATTAAAACTAGGTTAACCTTCCATGGAATGGGGGTGCTGTTGGAAGGCAGAGATATGAAGCATCTAAAGGACTAATCATTTTTCTTCCTTATATACATCTCCCCTTTCATTAGGGAGAAGTGAAAAGGAGGGAGAAATAAGTGCCAGCTACTGGTGGAACCATAAAAATGCCTTCCACTTTCTAAATCCTATACCCTTCCACACAGAATCTAGGCCCAAGATGTATATCTGCTCAAAGGGAAGATGTTTAGGATAGAATCTTAGCCTCCTTCTTAGGCCAGAGCTCAGAACAGAGACTACTGCCCTCTGAGGCGAGAGCGAGACCCTGGGCAGAATCTCTTGAGCTCAATAGAATTTCACAACTCTTGATTCTTTTCCTTGGATATTGAAGAAATTCCCCAAATACCTCCAGGAAGATTCACATCTGGATCTAAGGCAGGGAAAGAGAAAAGCAGGACCATTTTTGCTCAGGCTTCCAACTTTATGAATTTCAAATATTGGTTGCTGTTCGGTGGCAAACTTGTTCGAGAGAGGAGGGTGAGTGCTCACAGGAGCCATCTGGCTCTGAATAACGAAGCTGTACATATAGCGGAGCAGTTGCATGTGTGGCTCTAGGGTCTGACTGCAAGTGCTCAAATCCCACCTCTACTGCTTCTTAGCTCTGTAGCCTTGAGCCAGTTACTTAACCTTTCTGTGGCTCAGATTCCTGGTCTATAAAATAGGATTAATGAGACCTCCCACTTCTCAGAGTAGTTGTAAAGATTACATGAGATAATCTAGATAATGCAATTAGTCCAGAGCTTGGGCCTGTGTTAAGTGCTCAATAGTTAAGTGCTCCATAGGTGCTAACAAACTGTGGCTTTTGCCAGTTTTGTCTGATTTACTTTTAAACCTGTCCCCACAGTTTAAATAGGACCCCTAAAGAGATTGGATTCTGAATATGTCCCAACTAGTCGTATCCTAACCCACTCACTTCCCAACACCCGCATAGCCAAGCAAGTGTAAGAGATGAAACATTCTTTTCCTCTACCTTCTTAGTTCTGTAATTGGAACCTGAAAATTAGACTAATGAAACACAGACTAACAGGAGGAAAGACATGCAAATTTTATTTGATATTAATATTTTAATTGTTATACGCACAGGGGCTTTCAGAGAAAAGAATTGAAGACACAAAGAAGTGGAGAGATCCAGGGGCTTATATGCCATTTTAATATAAGGTAAATTATGGAGAAGTGACAAAACAAAGGAAAAGAGGTCTGGGCTTCTAGGGGCAGTAAATTGTGGGAAGGTAAATATATAGGTGTCTTGGGTGACAGGTCCACTAAACTCTCAGACTTCATCACTATACAATTCATCCATGTAACCAAAAACCACTTGTACCCTCAAAAACTATATATATACGTATATATGAAACTAATAGAAGATACAGGTTATCTTAGAAAAGTTTGGTTATGCAGACCTATCTTTGTGCTGACTTTCTGTCTCTAGTGATGTCAGTTGTTTTCTCATGGTATAGGAGAGGAGAGGAGAAACATCTTCACAAAGGGAAATTTATGTCCTACTTTTACACATATGGGGGTGCAAAGAAGTCTTTCTGCTTTTGCTACTCCTTAATTGCACTTCTTAATTGCCCTCAGCTCAAAACAATCACAATGCTAAAGTGGCATATTTGGGGGTGGCATATTCTGATCCCCTTCAACAGACAATAACAAGATCTTACATTTGTATGTCTTGCATTTGATTTTTCCAAGCACTATCACAAATCTTTACCCCACAATGCCGTGAAGTTTGGAGGACAATGATGATTACTCCTATTTTAGATAAGAGGAAACTGAAGACTCAAGAAATACAGTGTCATGCCTGTTTAAAACTATCCAGCTTGTTAGAGGGAGAGACAGAAGTACTCAAAGTCAAGTCTTGGCTGGGCGTGGTAGCTCATGTCTGTAATCCCAGCACTTTGGGAGGCCAAGGCAGGCTGATCACTTGAGGTCAGGAGTTCAAGACCAGCCTGGTCAACATAGCAAAACCCCATCTCTACTAAAAATAACAAAAATTAGCCAGGCATGGTGGTGAGTGCCTGTAATCCCAGCTACTCAGGAGGCTGAGGCACGAGAATCACTTGAGGAGGCTGAGGTTGCAGTAAGCTGAGATTGTGCCACTGCACTCCAGCCTGGACAGCAGAACAAGACTTCATCTCAAAAAAAAAAAAAAAAAAAAGAAAGAAAGAAAGAAAAGAAAAGTCAAGTCTCCCCCTCCAGTGTCATTTCGACCTATTACAACATCTATTCTCCTATAACTTCCCTTTGGTCATAAGAGATCTAGCAGCTTGCTTCCTCTGTCCCACAATTGTTCAAATTGCTTTCAAGCTACGTGAGGAGGAAGAAAACAGATGATTCAGAGGGGTCTAATCTCTGTATAGCGTGAGTTATTTTATCTGTAACATTCTGGTTGGAGAATGAGGTTGAGAGTGCCTCAGTGTCTCAAGCAATGATCCACTGGAAGAAATGGAGGGGAAGTTTCCCTCATTTGATCTGATCAAAGTAGTCCAGTGTAGTCCAGTAGTCCAGTGGACTGAGCCTGGCTGAGCCCAAAGTGACACTCAGCCTGAGCCTGTACTTGCATGGGAATAGTGGTCTTTAAGAGAAAGTTCTCGATACTGTTTCCTGAGGAGCAGAAACAGAGATGAGGTTGGTGGGTGAGAAGATGGCAGAAGGATGAAGGAACAGGAAATTGTGGCATTTGCTCTCCAGCTGTGCCCTAAAGACTGGTTGTGTAGAGAGGGTTCATGGCATGTTGTCACCTGGAATAAAATGATTTGGAAGAGATTCGTGGATTTACAGCACCTCGGGTGAGTCTCTACTCAGCAGGAGTAGAGACCAGGTAGAAGAACACAGAAATGGGGGCTGATGCATGGGTCTGGGTAGAGGACCTGAGAACCATTGTTCTTGACACAGGAACCAAGTCTGAACATTTGAGCAAGGGCAGGGAGATACTGCTGCAGGAAGAAGCTGAAGCTGTTTTTCTCACAGAGGCCTCATTGAGTCACATGGCCCCTGTGAGAAGTAATATTGTTTTAGTGTCCAGGTGATAATGTATGGCACAGAATTCAAAGAGGCATTTCCACCCCTCTGGGCAGAGCCATCAGTTCTGTCAGCCAACGCTGCCAAAGAGAGGGCAGCACCACTTAAGCTCCACTCAGGTGTGCAGCTGTGATCACCCCAGAATCCACACCTGCCCTGAGAAGGGATTTCTGTGTTCTCACAGATATAGGCACCCACCAGTAGCTGGATGGGGTGTAGTGGCTCCCCTCAAGTGGCAATGTGGGCAGCTGACCCCCATGGGGCAGAGTAGGAATCAAAGAACAACAAGAGAAAACTATCTCAGAGCATGTGAAACTTCTGAGACCTGCCACAAATGATTGGAGGAAACCTTCAAGGGATTGAGGTCCTGTAACACAGGTGGGGACAGGAATCCATGACATCCAAGATTTTCCTACTTATGGGACTTTATTTTTACCCATGGGCCAGGGAGGCCTGCAGAAACTTGAAATCCCATTTTATAGCAAATGAAATTGTGTCAAGTACTTGGGCTTATGATAGCCCAGCTCCATGTAGACACTAAGGGGCTCTTAGAACATTTCAAAATAAAACCTTTAGGGTGGGGAGAAGAACAGGGAGTGAGCTCTGGCGGGGTATGATTGTGCTTGATTTGTACCATTTATCTCTAGCGATGTTAGCTTGAAGGAGAGGAGCGACAAAAACAGAAAGAATTGCTATGGAGAAAAATAAAGAAAAGAATTGCCATTCTTCTCCATTTATCATGGCCATAAGAAAATTAGGTTCATTTTTAGGACATTGTCCTTTCTGTATACATTTTTCCAGCCATAAGTTGTGAAGTCTATAATATCCATTTCTTTTTGAGAAGAGAGAAAACTCGACAGTGCTTTTCCTAGCTAAGAGCAATCCTGGCTGAAAAAGGACGTTCAAACTCCACTTGGTCTAAGACTGGACTAGGTGTGAGCCACCAGGCCCAGATAGGAGGGGGAAAGCTGGGTCCCCAGGGGCCGGTCATCTCTCTTTCTGGAATTCATAGTTCCTGACTTCTTGCACCTTCTTTCTCCTGAGGCAAAAGCACTAGTGACTGAGGCAGCTGCAGGCAACCACACAGCGAGATTCGTATGTACAGTATCACGGGTCTGCCAATTTGTCTGTCAATCTTTCCTGAGAATCATTTTCCTCTTCCTGAAGTCAGACCCAAAGTTTAGGGTAATGGAGCAGTGGACTTGACTCCTCAGAGAAGGTTAGGTCTCTAACCCTGAATTACCACATCTGCTGCCACCACCCTAGATTGAGTCACCGGGCCAGTCACCTGGACTATTGCAGTAGAGGGCTCAGCTGCTCTCTGATCCCTTGCTCCATCCTGTCTCCAAATTCTCATCAATTTAACTATCTAAATTAAGTTTCTAATCATGTCTCTCCTGTTGTTGAAAGATCTTTCAGTAACTCAATTATATGTACTACTATTGAATACATAAACTGGTTCTATTTGTATCAAATTCCCCATTGTCCTGATTTCTTTTCTTCACAGCCTTCACAATTTCAATCTATCTAAGTTCAGTGTGTTCTTGTTCTCCCCGCTCCATTGGAATGGAATGTTCACATCAGCAGGATTCTTATCTGTCTGTCCCCAAAACAGTAGCTGACATAGGTTAGACGACTAATATTGGTTGAATAAAGGACTCAGAAAATCAAATTCTAGTAGCCACAATGAACGCTTTTTTCATAAATGAAGTTTATTTACTTTTATGATTATAAATGTAATACATGCTTACTGTAGAGAATGCGGAAAGTACAGAGGGGTAGAAAGAAGAAAATAAAAACTACCCATAACACCACCACCTGAAAGCAAACACTGCGCACATTATGTTCTAACTATGCCTGTTTAGAGACCAAGACCCTCATCAAGAGTGCTGGCCATGAAGCATGACAGCCAAGGGGAGCGAAGGCAATTAACAACTGAGGGGGTCACCCAGAGGTCAGAGCTAGAGAACCCACACTGAGGGAAAAGACAAAGGCCATAAACGACAGATCAAGAGGTCAGAAGCTTACAACACAATAACAAGTTGTGTTATGGTAAAAATGTAGTGAGATGGTGCTTGCCAAGAGTTTAGCCCAGTGCCTGACACACAATACACTATCAATAACTAGTAGCGTTATACTGTCACTATTATTATTATGGGTCAAAATGTATGGTTCAGGATAGATACTATAAACAGGGCAAGGACCCTGGAGACCCATGTTAGGTGCTATGAGTTGGGGCATATGGGGCAAGTCTACTGGATTACAAGGGTGGTATAGGAGTGGGCATTATTCTCCTTATAGGCTCCCTTGTCAGGTGGAATAGAACCAGGTCTTTCTCAAGTTTGCCTGCCGACACATGGCAAGATACTCTAAGGTGTTATTTGCTTGTTTGTTTGTTTTGAGATGAAGTCTCACTCTATCGCCAGGCTGGAGTGCATTGGTGCAATCTTGGCTCACTGCAACCTCCACCTCCCAGGTTCAAGCGATCCTCTGGCCTCAGACTCCTGAGTAGCTGGGACTACAGGTACGTGCCACCATACCCAGCTAATTTTTTGTATTTTTATTAGAGACAGTGTTTCACCATGTTGGCCAGAATGGTCTCAATCTCTGGACCTCGTGATCCACACACCTTGGCCTCCCACAGTCCTAGGATTACAGGTGTGAGCCACCGTGCCTGGCCACTCTAAGGTGTTTTGAGGTAAGATATGATTTATCCTGCCTAGACTTCCCCCTGTACCAAGAACTAGTACTGGCCTCAGTGGTGATGGGAGTTCAGAACCTCACACACCATACTCTCCTGCAGTCCACACTCTGATTGTCAAGGCAGGTCATAGGCATGTGGGCGAAAGGGAAGGTCAAATCAGCCAAGTGAGAGGTATCCTGCCTAGACTTCCCCCCGTACCAAGAACTAGTACTGGCCTCGGTGGTGATGGGGGTTCAGAACCTCACACACCATACACTCCTGTAGTCCACACCCTGATTGTCAAGGCAGGTCATAGGCATGTGGGTGAAAGGGAAGGTCGAATCAGCCAAGTGAGAGGTAAGGTTGGATGCGGAATGTGCCTGGAGGGGGAGGCTGAAGGGTGAAGGCAACAAGGTTTATGATGTGGGTGAAGGCAATAAGGTTTATGATGTAGTTGAATGGAATGGGTCCAGGAACCAGTCCTCCAGTTAGCAGCTGAGTCAGATATCACAGGAGAAGATTCCATGGAGTTTTACTTGTTGGTATGGGCCTTCCGATGATGGCCTGTGCTCTGTCCAAGGTGGTCATGAAGACCTTCTTGGGGGTCTTCATGCTCTTTCAGGTAGTAACAGCGTTTGGGAACATGCTGGTGCTGGGAGTGAGAAAAAGACAACAGAGGTAAGAGCCACACTTACTATGACAAGGAGTGTTCTGCCTGGATAAGTTCTGTAATTTAGCAGATCAAGGCACTTTGCTAATTTATCTCACTTGCATACAGTGTGACCAAGGACTAGGCTAGTCTAATTCCCTAGTGACCTGACTCCACGACACATGTTACTGTACATGAGCCCCAGCTCCCAAAAGACCCATCTCTTAGAATTGGACTTGAAACAATGGGAGAATTGGGACTGAGGCCGGCCAGTTCCCTCATAATCAGAATTGGTACTTCAACTATCCCACATCCTCAGTAAGCTGGGCTTGACATTGCTCCTCAAATTAGTTAATTTACCCAAAATAACTGCAGAGCCATGCTCACTTGATGAAACTCCAGCTTGGGGTTCATGGTCTAGGAGCTCCATGCCTCCCCCTTGCCCTTTCCTGATTCTACTCAAGGAAGCAGGATGTATTCCTTACCATGACCTCCTTATTTCTCTGCTCAAAAACCTTCAGTGGATTTCCCCCTCATTACCTCCTCAGTCTGCTGCTGAGAGCTCAATTCATTCTCCGTGGCCTCCTCATTATTCCGCTTACAGGCTGTTGGCAGGACCTGGCTTGAGTTGCCCGGGGAATCCTTCTCTTCCGCCAGCTGGCACTCAGTATAGAGAGACCTGTCTATCAGCTCCTTTAGGCTGCCAGCCACCTTCAGGAAGATCCGACCCATTTTGGTAGTAACAGCTTCTGAGAGTCCTTCCAGAAACCTGGTCCGTAGAATGGCATCAGACCAAGATAAATGTCGGGCCAGCAGCAGGAAGTCAGTGGCATACTGCCTGACTGACTTTTGGCCCTGTTTTGGATGGCAAAGAACAGCACTGAGGACGTCTATCTCAGATAGGGAGTCATATAAGCCGTGGGATCTTCTCAGGAAAGATTTATTTTCATCTGAGAGGGGGTGTCCTACCTCCATCTGCAAGATGAACCACCTCTCTGGTGCTCCCAAATGAAGTGACACCAGAAATGCCATTCTCTCTGAATCATCCAAAAACCCTTTCATTTGCTTCTCCTCATCAATCTCCATCTCTTCCTCCACAGGGCATGAGCCCCGGGCTGCTTCCTGCTCCTCTAAGAGGTAACAGAGTGCTGGGGTCAACATCCCAAAGGATGGCACTTCCTCTCGTGGTGGGTTTGTAGTTTCAGGAATTGTGGCAGTCATGTGTGGTCTGGGCTTTGATCCAGAGGCTGTGATGTTAATGTGAGAGGTGGATGCCTCTCCAGAGTCTTTGGCTTTGATTTCCAGAGTGGGCATCACTCCAAAGGCTGTCTGTGGGGCGGACATTGTTCCAGGGCCTGGGGCCCTCATTAGTGGTGTGGACATCCTTCTAGAGTCTGTGGCTGTCATTTGTGGCATGGACACCCCCATGCCACATCCAGAAGCTGTGGCTCTCGGTAGTGGCATGGGCATCATTCCAGAAACTGAGGCTCTCGTAAATGATGTGGACATTGCTCCAGAAGCAGAGGCTCCGATTGGGGCTGTGGCCATCCTTCCAGACACTGTGTATGTTGTTTGTGGCACGGACATAGATCTAGAGTTTGCAACACTGGTTTGCAAAGTGGACATTGCTCCAGAGGCCATGGTTTCCATTAGTGGCATAGACATCTCTTTGGAAGCCATGGATGACATCAAAGGCATGGGCATTGTTCCAGGGGCTGGGGCTCTCATTAATGGCTTGGACATCCCTCCAGAGACCATGGCTGTTGTTTGTGCAGTGGACATACGTCCAGAGGCTGAGGCTCTCATTAACTCTGTAGACACAGCTTCACAGGCTGAGGGTCTCCTTAGTGATACGAACATAGTTTCAGAGGCTGGAGCCCTTACTAGTGGTGGGGACACCCCTACAGAGGCTTGGGCTCTCATTGGTAGTGTGCACATGTCTCCAGAAGCTGTGGGCATCATTTGTGGTGCGGATGTCACTCCAGAGTCTGGGGCTCTCGTCAGTGGCATGGACATCCCTCCAGAGGCTGTGGATCTCATTAGCGGCATGGACATTGCTGCAGAGACGGGAGCATTCACTTGTGGCATGGACATCATTCCAGAGGCTGTGGCTGTCATTTGTGGAGCAGACATGGCTCCATAAGCTGGGGCTCTCAGAGGCGTGGCTATCTCTCCAGAAGCTGGAGCTCTCATTAGTGGTAGGGACATCTCTCCAGAGGATGAAGCTCTTGTGAGCAGTGAGGGCCTCTTTCCAGAGCCTGAGGTTCTCATTAGTGGTGTGGACATTGTTTCTGAGGTCCAAGCTCTCCTTGTTGGTGTGGACATCATATCAGAGTTTGGGGCACTCATCTGCATACCTGCAGCAGTCATGGATCTCATGGATGACATGGACATTCCTCCAGGATCTTGGGTGCTCACTGGCTGGCTGGGCATCTTTCCAGAAGCTGTGGCTCTCCTTAGTGATGCAGGTATTTCTCCTGGGTCTTGAGCTCTCATTAGTGGCATGGACATCCCTCCAGAGAGTGTGTCTGTCGTTTGTGATGTGGACATTTCTCCAGAAGCTGCATCTCTCATTAGCAGTGAAGACATCCCTCCAGAGGCTGTGTATGTCATTTGTGGAATGGGCAGAACTCTAGAAGCTGTGTCTCTCATTAGCAGTGTGGACACTGCTTCAGTAGTTGTGGTTGTCATTTGCTCCAAGAACATTGTTCCAGAGGCTTGGGGTGTTATTAGTGGCTGGGACAACGCTCCAGAGGCCAGAGCTCTCATTTGTGGAAAGGACATCATTCCTGGGGCCGCGTCTCTCATTAACAGTGTGGAGGTCGATCCAGAGGTTTGGGTTGTCATTAGTGGGATGGACATTGCTCCAGAAGTCATGGCTTTCATTTGTGGTGCAGATGTCAGTCCTGAGGCCGTGGTTCTCATTTGTGGCATAGACATTGTTTCAGAGGCTGTGGCCATAATTGACTGGGTGGACTTTGCTCTAGACGCTGGAGCTCTCCTCAGGGGCGTGGACATCTTTCTAGAGGCTGAGGCTCTCGCGCGCTGTTTGGCCGTGGCTTTCATAGAGCGTTTGCGCCTTGCTCGAGAAGTTTTGGACATTGTTAACTGTGTGGACATTACTCTAGAGGCTGCGGCTGACATTTGCTCTGTGGACATCACTCCAGAGCTTGTGACTGTCATCAGTGGGGTGGTCATGGCTTCAGAAACTGGAACTGTCTTTTGCAATGCAGACATATTTCCAGAGGCAGGGGCTCCCATTAGCCGTGTGGACATTGTTCCAGAGTCTGAAGCTCTTACTGGTGGTGCAGACATCACCGCAGAGGCTGTACCTCTCAGTGGCGGAGTAGACATGATTTCAGAGTTTAGATTTTGTGTTGACCATGGGAACATCACTCCAGAGCCTTGGACTGATATCATCTGGATAGGCATCACTCCAGAAGGTGGAGCCATCATGACTGCTGGGGACGTTGCTTCAGCATCTGGAGCTGGCTTTGGTAATGTGGACATTTCTCCAGCATCTGGGACTGACGGTAGCGGTGTGGACATTACTTCAGAGCCTGGAGCTAACATTAAAAGTGAAGACATTACTCCAGCGTGTGGGTCTGACATGAGTGGGGTAGATATTCCCCCAGAGTTTTGGATGCTTGTTTCCTGGGTTGATGTTCCTTCAGAAGCCAGGGCTGACATTATCAGTGAGGATATCGCTTCAGAGTCTGTGCCTGACATTAGCAGCGAAGATATCTCTCCAGAGGCTAAGGCAGTCATTAATACTTTGGACATTGCTTCAGTGTCTTCATCTGTAATTTGCAATGGGGACATTTCCTCAGAGCTGGGAGCTGGCACTGGCTGTGTAGACATCACTCCAGGATTCATATCTGGCATTGGGATTGGGGATATCTCTCCAGAATCTGGGGCTAGCATTAATGGTGTGGACATTGCCTCAGAGGATGAAGTGCTCATTATAGGTGTAGACCCTGCTCCAGAGGATGGAGTTGGGATTGCCAATGGTGATATCTCTGCAGAATCTGGTGCTACCATTAGTGTTGTGGACATTGTTCCAAAGTCAGGAATTGTCATCATCTCTGGGGACATTAACCCACACTCCAAAGTAGACAGCAATGGGGACAATGTTTCAGAATCTAAGGCTTCCATTAGCAATGGGGACAGTTCCCCAGGATCTGAGGCTGGCATTAGCAATGGGGAAAGTTCCCCAGAGTCTGAGGTTGGCATTACGGGTGGGGACAAGGCTCCAGAGTTTGGTACTTCCATTAGAGGTGCAGACATCGTGTCAAAGGCTGGAGATGTCATCAACTGTATGGATGTCCCTCCAGGGTCTGAGGCTGAAGTCGAGACTATAGGCAACTGTATATGAGAATGCAGAATCTGGACGTCTGCTCTGGTCTCTGTCATTGGTCTAGAGAAGGCCATCCGCTTGTTTGGGGGCTCAACATTTTCCTCCCTCATTGTATTGTTGAATTGCAGTGAGTGTAACGGTATTGACATGTCTGCCATAGCAACAGGACAGTGTAAAGGAAGCCGCTTCCTGCTGAAGCCCAAGCGGCAAGAAAATCTGTAAACAAGAAACAAGTTTAGAGGTCAAAAGCCAATATTGGGAAATAGACAAATTGTTCACAGTGGAGACCTGTTTTATGCATTGTCAGGTATATGGCATTGATGGTGAGGCTATGAACAACTTTGGAGCTGGAGCAAATACCCCTTCTGCCTTTATCCTTTTCAAACCAACCCACCCAGTTACACAGTACAGCTTCTCAGTTTGTAAATGCTATAAACGCCAGCAAACTCCGCAGCCAAGAGCCTGGACAGTCCTGACTCAAATAATGCAGCAGCACCACCTTCTGGCCAAGTGTAAAAGTGCAGGTTCCTAGGCTTTTATTCTATCCCAGGGCAGTACTCACAAGGTACTGGCAGGCCTGAATGACAAAGCCCTTTGCCCCAAGATAATCATTAGTTCATGGGGCTCATTAAATTTTGCCAATGACTTAATCTTCATTTTACTACTCTTATTGCCCTAAATGTTCTCCTAAGGAAAAGGGAGACATTTATCTGATCAATGACTGACAGCAACATTCCTTGAACTGAAACTTCTGCTTATTATTTTCATTATTGTTATTAATAACAGCAACAACCACCCCATTACTACTATTTATTGCTTCCCATAGTATGTGCCAGGCGCTGTGCTTTAGACAACTGTCTACAACTTCCTACAACGTGAAGGCCTTTGTAAACATTATCCCATTTGGGTCTTATAATCTCCTGGGCAACAGATAATACTATTATCCCCATTTTACCACCTTTCTCAGTTTCGCCAAGTTCGAGGCTAAAATAGGGTCAATGTGACAGTGACAAACTGTATATCATTGACTCTGACCCCCTCCTGAGGATTGCCTAGTGTTTGGCATCCCTGAGCTTGCATTCAATTATTTCTTTGGCATCCTAGACCATGGGTCACTTAAAGCCCAGTCTCTAGCATGTACAAGTTTCAAGTTTCTCTAATGACATGGGGATGGGCAATCCCAGAGCCTCATCCCTTCAGCCTGCTCCAATAAGCAGCCCCAAAAGGGGCTTCTGAACACATGGCTTGGAAGCCAATGCAAATATTACACAATGTTGACATGTCCCCACAGACTACCCATGCCAAAACCAGAAAATTGCTACTTTGGGACAATGTCACAAAAGTCATCAACTCATAGAATTGTGACTCCATCATAATGAGAAAACTTGCAACAGAAATGCTAACAAACAGTGAACTTTTCTTTAGCATGCACTGACTGGCAAGCACTCTGCCAGGCACTTTACATGTATCATCTGATGTGGTCCCCATAGCAACACTAAGAGATTTCGGTTGTAGTCTTCATCTTACAAATGAGAAATTTTGGATCCAAAGAAGCTTAATAATTTCTCTGCAGACACATAGATTCCTGGGTCCATCCAGTTCCAGAGCCCCCTACTCTTCACCACTGTGCTATAAGGATCCACCTCTCCCCCTTACTCCCTACTGAAACCCCTGCTTCTGTCTCCAGCCTGGACAACCCCAAGATGGGGTGTCAAAAAAGAAATGCTGGCCTCTGCTAACACCCTGATTATTGTAATAATTGGTGCAATGGGAAAGATGAGTCAAAAGAGCAGCCACAGACCTCCGCCTCCCATCTTCAGAAAAATTTCTGAACATGCCACAGTTTCCTACCAGGCAAAACCCAGAAAGATCTTACCTTGCCAGTGACAGAGAAGAGGCAGAGAGTATCCTATGCGTCCCTAGCTCTTTTATTCTGGCCAATTAACTTATACCTCATGCCCAGCCAGTTCATTAAAGTAAGACCCAATACCAGCAGCTGTTCTTTGCAATCTCCCTTTGCTATCCCCTGCCACGCCCCCCTGCCTGCCAGCCAGCCTACCCGCCCACCCGCCCCACTGCTCCTGACTTGCTACTGCTTGCTCTGTCTTTCTGGTCCCAGATTCCTGCCTCTATATAGGCTCTGACATTTGCCTCTGGCCGCCTTTCACTTGACAGTCCTCCAGAAGCTCCGCTTTAGCACTTGGCCTATGCAACTCCACTCCTCTTCCCTGTTGCCCCCAACAGTCCCACCAGCCTGTGCCCCACCCTACTCTGCCCGCCTCTGGCCTTCCCAGACAAAAGAGGAGATTAACACAATTAAAGAGATGAGATGAAGAGGGTCCTGGCTCAGGAAACAAGATACATGGCCTCTGTGGCTGAGCAGACACAGGAGTCCTGGTACCCAGGCACTGCAACTGATATGACATAGAAGCACAGGTAGAGGGATTGAGGGAAGGGAACTGAGGCTGGAGATTGAGTGGAGCAGCATCAGAAATGTTCAAAGAGGTTCAGATGAAGAAGAAGAGGGTTTGGGAGGATGGTCAATGAGGGCGGGCAAGCAAACATCTTAATAGAGCCCTGTAAGGGTCATGATAACAAAGGCAATTTACCCCAGGGTCAGAGACACGGAGGGGAATCCAGCCACCAGTATCCCTGCCACAGGACTAGGATTCAACAGCAGTGCTCCGTGGATTTCAGACCACTAGCAAGAAAAACACCAGCCTTGAGCATACCAGGTGAGGGCTTGTCCATACAAACAGGGCTACAGCCTGCTTTCTAGAACTGGGGCACAAGGTCAAAGTAGAACTAGCAGAAAGGTTTATCAGAGTCCTCTAGTTGTCCTGAATTGGTGCAGTCAGTCAAAGGGGAGAAACCCTCAGATTAAGGGGAGAATTGGTCCCTGAGCCTTGGATAGGGCAAAGCCTCCAGGTGACGTTCAAGCAGCTCTGTTCTATATCCCTCTACAGGGATATAGAGTTTGAGAAGGGAGGCATTCAGGTCATTGTAAACCTCATAATTAGCGACCAACAACAACTGAGCACTTGGGCTAAGCACTACACATGCATTATATCATTCCGACCTCCCAGCAACACCTGTAAGGTAGGCACTGACATCATTCCCATTTTATACACAAGGAAATTAGCTTGGAGAAGTCTATGTGACCACAGTCACATTAAAAAAAAACAAACCAATTTCAGCCGTGGTCATTCTGACCAAAATCGTTTTAGCTCTCTGTAATCAGACAAGTAATTAGAAACTCTGAGCACTCTGCTCACTGCCACATCCCCCACACTCCCACACCGCAAAGCAAGGAAACTTTCTCACTACAAATGGCTGGAGCCTTCTGGTAATAATAACAACAACAACAACTGATCTTGCTTGAACTCTTCCCACATGCCAAGAACAGGGCTGAGGGGTTCACAAACATTATCTCATTTGATGTTTACGATTACCCTGTAAGCTAGGTCCTTTTAATTCTCACTATACAGGTAAGGAAACTGAGTCTCCATGAGGTGAATTGACATGACCAAAAGCACACAGTTCTGTATGACTCCAGAGCTCACTACACTATAGTACTGAAAAGAAAAATTCCAGTCACTCTCCTTTCCCCCAAAAGCCAAAAAAAAAGTCACAGAATAGCATTCTGTTAACAATGGCCTGACAACATTATTATTATTATTAATATACCTAACAATCAAAGCTAATGTTTACTGTGCCAGGCACTGCACTAAGTGCTTTACCTACATGATCTCATTTGACACAACATCCCTGTGAGGTAGGTTCCATTAGCACCTTCATTTTCCAGATGAGAAACCAGAGGCACAGAGAAGTTAACTAGCTTTCCCCATGTCACACAGCTCCAGGGCACTTTTGTTTATGTTCTAACACAACAATTTTTGGAAATAACCTAAACGCCTAATGTTAGAACATAACTTGCTTAATGATTAAACAAATCATGGTGCAACTGTAGTAGCCACTAATGTAGCCATTGAAAATACATTTTAATGTGTACATGAGGATCTAATTTTTATAAAAATAAATGTGTAGACTTTTGCATAGGAAAACAAAATCTGGAAGAATATATACCGAAATGCCAACAGTGACCACAGTTGAATGATGGGATTAGAGAGGATGTTTAATTTTCATTTTTCTTATCTGTATTTTCTCATTGGTCTATAATGGACCCATAATGCAAAAAGAAAAAACTAACAAAAGTTCTTTTTTTTTTTTTTGAGCTGTGTTTCCCTAGGGTTCTTTCTCAAGCCCTTTTCACTCCTCTCTTTGTAAGCTCTCTCTACGGATCCCCAACACCCCCCACACCCAGGCAACCTTTCTACCCCAACAAGCTTAATGGTTGTACCACTTGATTTTGTGTTTTATTTCTGGTTTGTTTTTAAAAATAATTTATTCTTTCTCTTTTATTTATGTTTAATAATTACATAAGTAATCTAGGAATATATTCTTAGGATAAAGACTTGAAATCCTCCCCACAGATAAAGCTGAAGTCCTGAGAATGCCCCAACCCCCATCCCCACAAGTCCCATTCCTCTGTCTGTTCACAGTTGGGTGTGTCTCCTTCCAAACTTTTTCTGGCTGCAATGGCATTCAGAGTTCATATCATGCAATTGCTTGCAAAACCCAGTGTGGGCAAAGAGCTACAGTTAGAAAACCATTCTGGCACTGGTCACTCCAGGGTTCCAAGTTCTGGCCCACTGTGACTATTTTAATCACCCTGCTTCTAAGGAAGCTACTGAGAGAGGGTTCTTGCAAGCTCAGCCCATTTGAGGCATAGACTTCTGTTCTATTAAAGCCAGAGTCTCTAAGAACACAGAGAAGAGAGACCTTCTAAGGAAGGAAAAGCCCAGAAATTGCTGCTTACCATCTCTTAGGTCCCTCACGTCCCACCCAGTCTACACTAATCAATATGGCTAGGAGGTGTCATGCTCCTGCCTCACAAAAGGTAATTGAGTTTAGGGGATTGCATGGCTAGCTGCTCGGGGAAATAAGAATAAACAAGAGATGGTTCAATATGTCAACAAATAGCTTTCCAGCTGTTGAAAATAAGCCTTTCCCTAGATTTTCAACAATATCTTCTCCCAGAGCCCTAGCAAACAGGCACCCAGATAACTGAAAACAGACAATCTAAGGCTAAAGAAATACCTGCTCTACTTTAGGATCTTCTGCCTTCCTCGGTCATTCAGGGCAATAGAAATCCTCCCTACTTCTTTCCTCCCCACACACACACAGCCCTAACACTTAAAATGCCCACCCGGCTCTTTATAAATAAAGAGAGGGAAATAGCTAGCATTTACTGAGTGCTCACTATGCCAGGCACTATGTTAAACACTTCACATGCATCATCTTATTTATTGCACAATAAGCCAATAAAGCAGGTTCTTTACTCTCGTTTTCTAAATTAGCTAAAGAACTGAACTAGAGAGAAATTAAAATCAAGTAACTTACCTTGGCTCTCACAGCTGAAAGAGAGTGAAGCTGGGCTTGTCACTCGGGTCTGTCTGACTCAGCCAGTGCTCTTAACTCACAGGAGAGTCACACACTGTCTTCAAGTCTCTGAAGGGCTGTCACATGAAAGAGAGGGTAGGTGTGTTCTGGGTAGCTCCAAAGAAAAGGGTTTGACTGTTAGTTGGGAATTATGCTTTCATTGGATGTGCTGCAAATTCTCCAAACAACATGTATATGCATGTCCAACTCTATAGGGAAGAGAACATTATAAGAAGAGCAAAGGGAACTGCCTTGCATTAGGTGCCATCCTGGAAGATCTGTGGAATCAGAGAGAACAGGAGGGATACCAGAGGACTGCAAATGGGCAGTGTCCCAATTTTCTTAAATAAGGAAACTACAGACCGGTATACCATAAACTCTAGAGCTATAAGCTTGATGTCAATCCTCAGAGAGATTCTGCTGCAGATTACGAAACAGGTAATTTATAAGCACTTAGAACATAAGTTGCAATGGGGGTACCTAGAGGTGCTAGCAGAACACTCAAAATTAGACCAGGTTCCCAGACTTGCAGCTAATGCAACCCAAAAACTGAGGGACTGATATTAAGCTTCCAGATTTTTATTTTTCCAAGTAAAAGCATTAAGAAACAAAACAACCTAAAATCATCATTTTCTAAAAAGAAAGGGCTTCCTTTCAACCCCAAAAGAGAAGGAAATAACCTCAGAATAAAGAACAACACATGAAATAGATTTCTCTTCTCTGCGAAACATTTACTACCTAGTCCTCAGGCTTTGTCATTGCACAGTGGACTGCTGCAATTTTCCTGGAGGATGGGCACTTGTCCAAGGACCTGCTTTAGGGAATCACTCAGAGCTAAAATATCAACACAGATAAGATCATACACCTGTAAGACAGGAAGTCTTTCTGGCCAGAAGAGAGAAAACAGGAGTTCGACCTTAGCCTAAATGAGGACATTAACACAGATAAAGTATCCACAGGAATGGACAGAGAGAAATAAAAGTTGCCAAGTGCAGATTCAAGCCCTGCTGAGGTGGGACTTGGCCAACACATTTGACCTGTGCCACCCCTTGGACCACACGCCTCTCTTGTAGGAATAAGTGTGTGATGCTGTTAAGCATTTGGACCACAAATCAGTTTCTGACTTGAGACTCTCCAAGCAACCTTCAGACCACTAGTCTTCCCAGGGAGAGTTCCTAAAAGCAGAAAAATTCAAAACCAGCTGAATACCACTGCCAGAGAGGGAGATCTGCAACAACCAAGAAGGAGACCCCTAGCCTTGACCCTCTCCTGATCAGCATTTTTAATCAATGGTGTAAATAATGGCATGGATGGGATTCTTACACAAATTTTCTAGGGCTGAGAAGAAACTCTACGATTAGCCTAGCAAGTAGGTTTACATTTTAAGCTCCATGGTTTACGATATGTCTATCTGCATTTGGTTATTTTCTCTCATGTTCTTTGATGCCAGAGCACTAAGTTTCTACAGTTTATGCACCTCATAGAAAATGCTTAGCGAACATATGCTAGCTCTGCACCTACCCAGAAGTGTAGATCCAGTCATGTTTACAACCACTGAGCATTCATCTCAATCTTATCGTCTCTTAAATAACTGGTATTAATGTAGAGTTCCCTGATGAGAAAAGAGAACAAACTAATGTCCTCTTCTTTACAAAATTGGCCCCATTTCCAAAGGATTTTAAATTGGAGTTTGATCACATCTGTTGACATTGACCTTGTTTCTGTAGGTGACAGAAGCACAGTACACAGTACTTGCCATACCCTCTGAAAATGTATTTCTCAAAATAAAATTGTGGTGGGGAGCCCCTGCATCAAGTGCTCCCTAAGAAAATTGCTAAAACACAGATTTGTGAGGGGAAGGAGGCTCTACCCTCAAAGAGTCAGAATCAATATAGGTCCAGGGTGACACCAAGGAACCTGCATTTAACCCAAGTGATTCTGAAACACTAGAGTTTCAGAACCACTGGCTTTGGGGTTCCTTCACTCTGATTTTAACTCCAAACAGGTCTAAGCTTGAACCCCAACACTTCAAGTTATTTCACCTCAGTTTCCTCGTCTGTAAAATACACATAATATCAGTACCTACCTCACATGCTCTTTGAATGTATTAAACAAAACAACGTGTAAAGAGTCTGGCACATAGTTGAGGTTCAGTAATCTCTTCTGGTCCTGCTTATCCAGGGGCCCTGCTGTCTGCCTTCTCTGTGTTCAGCTTCTGCCCCTGTTGCCAATTACTCACTCTTTCTAGGTCTGGTATTCAAACTCCCCAAGAGAGAGAATCTCATTGGTCCAAATTCAGTAACTGTACTTGCTGGGCAAAGTTCTCATCCCAGGTTCCTTCATAGGCTGTTTGCCAGCCTATAGAGTGACTGCTCATGGATCAGATGCCCTCTCCTGGCTCAATTGGCTACTGCTAGGGGTAAGTAGGATCATGTGATACCAAGCATAGTCACCTATTCATAAGAAACTGCTACTTCCCTGAGCTAGGGCCTGCGGATGGAAACTCCATAGAAGGGGTTCGTGGGTGTGGCAGGAATTCTGAGGCTTAATCCATCCAGTACACCTAGGCTTCTCATTTATCCAGCCTCCCAAAGGAATGAAGCACTCAAGTTCACTGAAGTCTCCATTTAATTCTGACTTTTCATCTCCATCACGCCGGGAACACCAGTTTTTAAAAAACTAGACCACAGTCAAGGAAAAAACAAGATATAACCCTAATATTAGACCCTTCTGTTTCTAGAACACATTTTTAAGTTTCCAAAGCACTTTCACATCTATTTATTCATTGCAGAGCTTGCAAACTGGCAGCCACAGGCTAAATCCAGACTGAAGACAGATTTTATTTGACCCATGCAATGTTTTTAACATTTTTAAAATTAGTTGCCAACCTTTAAAAGTCAGGAAATTTTAGATAGAAAGCTGGATTTCTGGTTTTTCTGAAAAAAAAAAAAAAAAAAAAAAAAAAACAGGAAGACTTCGATCTTAAATCCGATATAGCAACAATCAGCCAGAGCTGAACAAGCTGCTCCCCTGTAGGTGGAGCATGTGCTCACCAGTTTGCCTCAGTAACCATAGGCCACCTTTACTTTTTCAGTGACCTGCTCAGCCCCCATAGGCATTTAAAGTCTCAATTTAACCCCATGCATTAGGCAGAGAAGGTGGTAAGAGTTGAACTATGTGGGTTGGAATCCCAGCATTGCTCCTAACTGGCTTTGGGACCCTGGGCAAGTGATTTAATCTTTGAATCTCAGTTTTCTCATCTATAAAATGGGGATGATAATAATAACACTGCCTACCTCATAGGCTTATTGGGCCAATTAAATCAGTTAATGCATACTTAAAGCAATGACTGGTACATTACATGCACTAAATAAGTATGAACTTCTTTCATTGTCCACAACTTCCTATGTGCCTCTCTGATATCCTAAAGCTTCTGAAAACTGAAATTTTATGGCAAGCTCATTTGGTGGCAAAACTGGGCCTGAATTGACATGAGGCTATTTATTTATCCCATTTAGAAATAGTAATGACTTTGATCACAGGGTAGTATCTTGGATTCGATTAAGGTGTGATATATAT
Source organism: Cacajao melanocephalus (assembly GCA_963573385.1). Classification (NCBI taxonomy): domain Eukaryota; kingdom Metazoa; phylum Chordata; class Mammalia; order Primates; family Pitheciidae; genus Cacajao; species Cacajao melanocephalus. Next base: position 6,766 of record CAUYLG010051777.1, on the reverse strand, counting down.
GTTACATGCACCATATTGCTTTTCTAAAATCCAAATATTTGGAACTCTAAAACATGTCTAGCTCCAACAGTTTCAGATAAGGGATTGTGGACCTGTCTTATTATTAGTTTGTATACCCACTTGACAGATGGGAAAACGGAGGTACTAAGTATTGGGCTACTTGCCAAAAGTCCCACAACTTGAAAGTAGAAACTATTTAGATTCCTAGACATGAAGCTCACAGTGCCTAGTACTGTGGGATGTCTTGGGCTCACTATAGGCATGTGAATGCAGGTAGTGGCTACCAATCAGGGATCCTTGAAGAACTGAACCACTTACTGAGAATGCCAAACCCTTCCCTTTGTAGCATTCTTTCAACTCTTACTCTTTACACCACTGGGTTAGAATTAGGATGAAGACTATTGTCTTCAGTTTATAGAAGAGGAAACTGAGGTCCGGAAAGGAAAATTGACTCACCCAACTTCATACAGCAAAAGACAAGCAGAGCTGGAATTTGAAACCAAAATCTGGGCTTTTTCTTCTTAAACCCCAAGGCCAGTCCAAGAATGACATATGCTGAACTTTCCACATACTAAACCACACTCTCTGCAGACAGTCCTAAGGTTTCGACATACCTGACAAAAGGATAGTATCCCAAGATCTCAGCAAATATAAAAATGAGACAGTATGTCTGAGTGGACCTCGTCCTCCCCAGGACCACAGGCAGCCATGTACAGACACGATCCAGTCAGAAGCTAGGGAGGGGCGATTTCTCAAATCCCAAGAAAATTACAGAGACCCTATTGTTTGCTCTTCTCTGTTGATTTTTAAGAAGCTGACATTTACTTATGCCAAAGGCCAAAAGAAATGAAAAATCTACTGAAAAGGGAATGGCATCAGTCATAGAGCAATATCCTAAAGCAACCTTGGCATATTATGAGTTCCTTTGTTTGAAATTCAGAAAGCAGAGCACTGCTGTTTGAAATTGTTAGTGCATCAGAGACCTGGGCATGAAAACAGCGTCCTTAGGACCTCTTCCCAAACCCCTGCCTCAGCATAGAGGAGCTCTCTGACATTGCCACCAACTTCAGCAAGTTGGAAACAAGAAGGCAGGCCATGACCCAAGTGACTTGATGTCACTCCTAAACTCATGGCTTCAGTTCCTCCTACCAAAAAATCTGCACTTTGATCACACACCCACAGCGACCCAGATCTTTAAATTCAGCAATTCTTCCTCAGGTTTCAGCAAGGCATTGGCAGCCTGAGCTATTTTGGGACACTTTCTCTGCTGTGGATGCCACTTTTGGAATACGCCAGGAGCACGCTAAGGACCTGGAGCTCTCTACCCTGGACCCGATTTCGGGTTTGCTTGCTCTCTCTCTCTTTCTCTGGGCTAATCACTTGGAGGACAGTTGCTCCTGCCAACCTAATCCCAGGAGGCTGACTACCTTGCCGGGCCACAGGCTCAAAGAGGCAGTGTGGCTGCCAGCACACCCTCACGGTAAGGCACCAGGCAGTCTGGCAGGATGAGAGACGTCCTGGGGGTGGTCTGAGTTTGGATGTGGGCTGAGAAGAAAAACTAGGGGGCTTTCGGGGGACAAGATTTTCCAAACATCTTATGCTTACGATCATCACTTCCTAATCTGATGCAACTGACTCGGCAGGCATTCGGGAGCCTGTAAGCTCCATTTTCCTGTTCCAAATTCTTCTGCACCTGTAAGTACCGGGTTTACTCATGTTCATGCTGTCTTCTGGGGAGGGGGAGAAGAAAACAGGGCCTGGGGAAGGTCATCATTATCTGATTCAGCTGTGGGCAGGTCTATGGCGTTAGAAGAATTTCTGACACCCCCACCACTTCCCCACCTCCACGGGAACTGCTTCTTAGTTTGGAAAATGAAAATGCCTGTTTGTTCTTTCCCAAGCTCACCCCCCAACCACCACCACAGCATACCAGAAACTCCACCTGTCATTTGGGGTCTTCTGTTCAGCAGTGTTGTGCACACCTGATTTCTTATGTTGGACTTAATGGGAGAAGCGCACCCTTGGCATTTGAATGTCTTAAATGCAAGCACAGCTACTATTGTGGGCACAGCCCCTGCTGGCTTCTCCATCTTTTATGCTGCAATTTGCTGAAACAGTGAAAGATGTTCTAAGTGGTAGGGTATAAATAAAAATCTAGAAATTCCTCCATGGTAAAAAGGAAGAGCAATGTGGTTAATTCTCAACGCAGTTAGAAATGCTGCCACAGTGGGGAGGCTCCACACTATGCCACGAATGGCCCCTTTCAATGCTTTCCTATTTTAATGGAAAGAGAGGCCAAAATAACTGTTGGCTCCCCATGAAAGGAGCATTTCTGATGTTTTTAGTGCTTTCCTGAGGGAGGACATTGTCTCTGGCTGGCTTGTTAGTCCCTGAAGCAGCTCCAATGGCTGCTCACAAAAGGAGAATCAGCCCTTCTTTTCCTTCTTTTTGGGACTGCTGAAGTCCCCTCAAAATAGCCCATGATGACAGAGCCAGGCCCTGCTACTTACCCTCTTCTCCTAACACTGAGATCAAATCATTCTTAGGGTATATACTTTGTTTGGAGGTGAGGAGGAGGAATATCTTGGCTAGGAAGCCATCTGGTAAACTTGCCACGACCCATACTAAAAATCATGTCCTTCTCTGAACTTTCATATGACCCTCAGCCATGAATCAGAATAAAAGAGGGCAAGAATATTTTGCCCTTTTAGAGCACAATGGAAGGAACATTGTCCTTATCAAAGGCAAAGGCTAAGATGTTCCTTTGACCAATGCTGGCTGCCTTTAATTTCTCTGATTGGCAAAATGAACAGCTTCTTACTTGTATTTTAAAAGTTCTTGTTCTGAACAGGATTTGAGAAGACCAATGTTAATATCACTGCTAAAAAAAAAAAAAAAAAAAAAAAAAAAAAACCAAGACAGAAATTTCACCTTGTGTCTGGTGGAGACTGGATTTGTTTCCAGGCTATAGGACAAAACCAGTCTCGGGAGGAATTTGTTTCTGCCTTCACTACCACCTGTTTGCTTGGTCTTTGGTAATTCAAGAAGTTTCTTAGCTCTCCTCCTTCTAAGGAGCTCTGAGAAAATGATGCTTGGATCATAGAGGTTCATTGTCTAGAAGACTTGGTCAAAGCCCTGAGTGCTTGGGTAGGGGCAGATTACAGATTCTGATTATAACCAAAATAATCCAGGTCCTGTCTTGGCAGAAGCCTGAATTTTACATCCACCTTGTGGCATTCCAGGAGCATTAACAATGTTCCATTGGCCTTTCCAATCTCTCCCTATCCGCTACGAAGGGCTTGAAAATTTTTGAGTATATAATTCTTTTGACTCTGGCCCTTGGCAACAGTTAAAATGCCAACCTCTTGGGAGGATCACTCTGTTAAGCCTCCCATCCTGAAAGCATGTTGTGATAGAGGGAAAAAGAGAGAGGAGGAACATGACATCATTCTAGGTACAAACATGAGCCTCGGAACAGGAGTCTGCAAGCAGGACCCAGGCAAGGCCAAAGTGCCAGGAAGCTCTTTTGGTAGAAAGGGAAGATTTTATTCTTGCTAAAATGGGGTACAGGCAACTTACTGGGGCAGAGACTCAGGATTTGGGGAATAAGAAAAGACCCACTTAACATAACTGGGTTACAAGAAGGAGGAAGAACCTCATGTAGTAACGTAGGCTAAGAGATAGGGGAACTCCCTGCAAAGGTACCCTCGGGCTGAGGAGTTACCTGAGTCACTGAACAAGGGCTCCAAAAATGTTATGAGGCCTCAGTACATGGAACAAACAGATCTGACAATCTGCTTCCCCCTCAATCCTAGCATTTCTTCAGCCCAGAGTGGGTAGGCCAAAGGAGGGGACCATACTAAGATTTAGACTTTTGAGACCCTCTTCTCACCCTTTCATTCTTTTGATACTAGCATTGAACTCATTCTCAAGGAGATCCATGATAAATACAGCCATTCACTTTATCTTCCAAGAACTGTAAGGTTTGAAGAGAGGTTGCCCATGTAAAGCCACAGGTCAAGGATTCAGCATCCCCACAGCTCTATGCGGGCTCCTTCCTAAGCCCTAGCAGATGCGGTTTTGGATTAAGACCACTTGGGTGCCAATTCTGGCTCTGCCGCTTACTAGTTGTGTGGCCTTGGGCAAGTGGTATAAGCTATCTAAACCTCATCTGTAAAATGGGCACAGTAGTAAGAGCTTTCATATAATGTTGTAAAGACTGAATGAGATGATGCATGTAGAGCCCAGTACGGTGCCTAGTATGAAGGAAATGCTTAACATAAATCAGCAATGATTAACATTCCTGGCTCTCTGCATATGCTTCATTGCCTGATGATAGGTTATAGCAGGAGATCGTCCCACTCAGTGCAAGTCTCACAACTGCAGGGGTCAGGGACTCACTATCCCCTTCATTTAACATCACCTTCTCACTGTTTCCTCCCAGTCCCACTAGAGAACATTTCCAAGCCTTTCCTCTCACTAGTTCTGATCCATTCCATCCCCCAGCTCACTAAATAGGTGGATTCACTGCTAAAGAATCATGAAATCTTTTCCTTTGCTTTCCCCAACCACAGACTGAGCTTTGCTACCCATTTCTTAGTGACGAAATGGAATCACTTCTGGGAGAGCAGGGTCCAGAAGGATCCAACTCCTGAAGCACTAACAAAACAAAAGGAGCCCTACAGAAAACTTTGGGTCTCTGGTTCCTGTAGAGTTCATTGCAGCTGTGGCATCACTCTGAAGCCACGGTCACTCCCACTGTGACTCTCAGCTCCTGAGGCTGCTGGCCCATAGCTACCTTCCTCTTCCAACAGCCCCACTCGCTCCCTCCCTCAGGGGACTCCCCTGTCTGGGCCCCAGGGTACTAAGGCTTCCAGAGGCTTTCCATAGCTTCCTCTCTCTGTCCTTCCCCATCCTCTCCTGGGGATACAGAGTTCACTTTTTCAAGGAGTGTGGTGACAAGAAGGAGCTCAGCTTTCTGTGCAGGCGTGCCCTCAGCATGTTCTCTCCATTCTAGTCCTCCCTGCTTCTCTGCTCAGCAGAAAAGAGGAGTCGGCAGCACCCCTACTCAGGTTTATGGTACTTCTAGAATCAGAAGACAAGCCTATATCCTGTCAAAGTAGACTCTGATGGTTCTCAGAGTAACTCAGCCTGAGAGTTTACTAAAATGCATATTCCAGCAGCTATCTCTATAGAGTGAGTTTGTGCTTCAGCCCTAGAATCTGCATGTTTAAAGGACTCTCCTTAAGCCATGCCTTAAGAAACAGTGCACTCTATCTTGGGGAATGGGGGTAAGGGCTGAGGAGGAAAGTCACACAGCTGGGTCCCATAATGAACTGCAGCCTACATCCTGACTCTCCAGAAGCACATGGAAATGCCTTCCAAGTCCTGACCCTGTCCTGTCCAAGCAGCATCTCCTAAGCCACTTCACAAAGACCCTGAGTAGTTTCAGTTGTCTAGACTGCAGACCTAAATCAGCAGTGCTACCAGTCTGAGGTGCAAAACGCACAGCAATTCTTCATTTCAAACCATTTTGAACTAGCTGGGGGTATAGAAGACGTTACTGGTTAATAGCACCGTGGAACCACACTGGCAGGCTTTGCTTCTCAGTCTAAGTCTCTTATAGGCTGTGTGACCTTGAACAACTTAATCTCTCTGTGACTTGCTCTTCACCTGTAAAATGGAGACAGTAATAATACCTCATGGTGTTGTTCATGTGGAATTATTAATCATGTAACCTGTTTAGAACCATGCCTCGCCTCAGCAAAATATCTGCTATTCTCATTACTATAAATATTATACATATATATAAACAGGATTTATAATATTTGTGAGGAATAAATGAGATGATGAGTACAAAGTGTTCAGAACTATTATTGTTGTGGTTCCAGGGATTTAACAGAGAAATCAGTAGAAGTCCTCAAGGTCTCAGAGACCAAGGCCAACCTGGATAAATATTTCTGGTAAAGGGATTGGTCAAGGGTCATTCAGAGACTCAGAAAGAAAGTGGCAGTTTGGGTTATCTTGCATCCAGAGTGTAACTAAAGCTCTCATGCCTAACTTGTTGCATTAGATTTACGGGACTGTGGGATTTTGTTCCGGGACCTGCTAGGTCTAATTAAAGTGTTAGGACTCCTAGGAGACCGGCTATAGTTTGCACAGACAGGAGCTTGAAAAATGCTGTCATGAATGTGTTCCCAGCTCTGCAGCAGTGGAGACACAGTCGCTGGCACTGAGTGTTGCAGGGGTCACTGTAGACTTGTGGTCTTTGTACTTGCTGCCCCAAATCCACAGCTGTTAATTTATTAGGTTTTGTTAGAAGACACACCTACACTAAAGAACTCCCGAGCTGAAGTGACTGTCCTGTCCTTGCTTCATGGCTCCTGCACAGGCACGATTTTTGTGCACAGAGCTACTTCCTTCTTCTCTCCCTCCCTCCCTCTTTCCCACCCTTCCTTCCTTCCTCCCTCCCTCCCTTCGTCATGTCACTGGCCTGAGTGCAGCCCAGGAACAAGGACCATGATCATGAGGGGAAGGGGATGTTTCTGAAAAGGTCTAAAGAAGGGTGTCTTCTCACTCTGGGCTGGTGTCCCCCACCATCTCCCTCCTTAAATACTTTGGCTCACCTGACTCTGTCCCCAGCCCTTGCCCTGGAGGGGCAAAATAAGAGAAGAGAAACCCCATCCAGTCCCATGAGGTCAACTAATATGCCTTGACCGTGGTGGCGTTCCAGCCCTCGTGTCTGGCCTGGGCTCAAAGCCAAGAT
>CAUYLG010051776.1:0-39590 GCA_963573385.1 Cacajao melanocephalus | reverse complement strand
AAACATATGAAAAAATGCTCATCATCACTGGTCATTAGAGAAACGCAAATCAAAACCACTTTGAGATACGATCTCATGCCAGTTAGAATGGCGATGATTAAAAATCTGGAGATGACAGATGCTGGAGAGGACATGGAGAAATAGATATAACATTTAATTAACTAATTCAGTTAATTAACACATAAAATATTTCATTTTAGAAATTTTATTAGAAATACTTTATTTTAGAAACAATTATTTTCCACATAGACATTCCAACGAACATTTTGAAACCATTTTTCTCCATACATAGCTTCTGCACCATTGCTTTCGTTATGGTTAGAGCTATTTCTAGAGTGATCTAATAGTTTCCAGAGCTGCAGATCTGTTTCAGTTGTTTGACAGACAGACAGCATGCTCACTATTGATATGTGATTGTATAACTGGAAATTGTATGTCCATATATTTCGACTGCAGTCTTTTAAAATGCATTCTGTAGCATTTAATTGTGGTTAGAACCACTTACCATGTTGCTTTCTAAAGCAATCTCTGAGAAGATCATTTACAAAGACGTCCAAAACCAAGATGTTCTTAGTTTTTGCTGAGTATTAAATGGCTACTTTTAGGCATCTATCACTATCCATGATTGGGAGATTTTTTTTTTTTATTTTGAGGGTCTTGTTCTGTCACCCAGGTTGGAGTTCAGTGGTGTGATCTTGGCTCAATGTAGCCTCCACCTCTCCAGGCTCAGGTGATTCTCCCACCTTAGACTCCCAAGTAGCTGGGGCAACAGATACATGCCACCACGCTCAGCTAAGTTTTGTATTTTTAGCTGAGACAGGGTTTCAACATGTTGGCCAAGCTGGTCTTGAACTCCTGGCCTCAAGTGATCCACCTGCTTCGGCCTCTCAAAGTGCTGAGATTACAGGCATGAGCCACCACGCCTTGCCTGGGAGATCTTTTTTAATGTGTCTTTTGCCACATGATATTATTTTGTTTTTTAAAATTAAATAATTGTAAGAGTGTGATATAGTTTAAGTCCCATGGTAAAAACTAAAATACACATCAACTTCCTTTCTCAAGGGGAAGTGGACAAATATCTTACATTTGGATCCATCATTTGCTGGGAAGCTCTAAAACCTTCTTTCTTTCATAAGCATTCTTATCATGCTATGTTGTTTTATTTGCTAGTCAATTAATATTAACCAATTAATATCAATCATTTTGCTAGTCTATTAATATCTTTAGTTCCTTAGTTGGCCTGTTACTCACTTAAGTAGTAACCTACTATGGGGGAAATGAAAAAGCCTCAAGTAGTTTATAATCTGCAGGAAAATAGAGAATTGGATAATTATAATTTTAAAAGATAAATGCTATAACCAGCCTTGGACTTGGGGTGTCTGGGAGTAAAGCACAGCTCACGTGTGAATGTATGTGTACATGCACACACACACAGACACACACAGTTCTACACATGCACTTGCATCACCCAGATGCACACACTAATCTGGTGGTGAGCGTGGTGGTGGTTCACAAAAAGCTTCTGTGAGGAGGCACTGCTACAGCCAGTCCTGGAAGGATTTATAAGAATCTGTGAGCTGCAGAAAAGCAGATGTGGAAGGCAGAGAGGGAAATCACAGGCTACTTAGGAAATGCAAGCAACGCTTTCTGTTTGAGTGTAGGGTGCATACTGAGTGGTGATGAGAGATTATATTGGAAATGTTGGTGGGAGACACACTGTGGAAAACCCTGCTAACAAATCCAAGGAGTTCTGATTTTATTCCAAATGGAAGACAAGCCGTCACAATATGTGATACGACAAGGGGTGACATGATTGGATTCATGTTGAACAAAGATCCCTCCAGCAACATTGCAAAGCAAGGAGGGGAAGAAATGAAACTGGAAATAGGCAGATCATCTAATGGGAGGGGAATAATGTGACTTTGAGTAATAGCAATCTAGTCCATTTTGCTGTTCTTTGTAGACATGTCAAAGCAGATGTCTTTTAGCCTTCATTTTCTATCTATTTTCTGTACACCTCAGCACAAGGTCTAAAAGTCTATGGTTTCCTTCATATCTGTTAATGTTCCTTCTCAGAACAGGGAATCCTACAGCTTTTCTGCACAGTTTTCTTAGAACACCAGTATTTTCACATGTGCACCCACATATGCGTTCTTCACATTCATTTTCTTAATCTCTAAACCTCTGGATATAACAATAATTTTATGCTTGTAAGCAATAACCTTGTAGCGTATCAAAATCAACACATTTCTTTGCTATACCTTACATTGTAAAATGATTGCATTAATTTTTATACAAATTGCTGTGAAGTCTGTTTTCCAAATTAGAAGGTCAAGTTTGGCACAAGGAATCAAGAGACATTTTTAGGCCAACACTTGCTCTATTCCCCAAAGTGGAAGCCTATTTACACAATAGGATGACAAATTAGCTTTCATGTTCAAGTACTGTCTGTTATTAGAATCATAAATCATAAAGCATTCTGCAGAACAGCAATACTATAAATACTCTTTCCAAACAATCGTTAAAACTTATTAATGCATTCTTCTTGTCTAAGTCAAGAATTTAGAATGAATCAGAAATTTGAAGACTGTCTTATGCTAATCTCACTGGTTTATTCACCATTCCCTGCATCCAGATGTAGTCCTCCATGGCCTACATTTTGTTCACGTCTCACTCCCCACCACCCTGGATATTTTCTTAGCAATTCTGAGAAGTATGCCATAATGATTTCTTCTTGAAATGTCCTATTTTTTTTTTCTGAATTCCCAGAGCAACTACTATTGGTAAATATTTCTTTGGCAATAAGTCATAAACTGTCTTGGACACTTTTTTTATTTTAGTCTTGAATTGCTGCAATCCAGAATTAATAGCAACAATCATCCCTTCTTTAGGTTTTACAACTTACAATTGTTTCATGTAAACTATGATCCTAAAACTATCCTGTGGAGTAAAAAATGAGAAGATATTCATTTTCCTCTATAGATAAGAAAATTAATACTTATTTATTAATTCCTTCAATATGTGGCAAGGGATATAAAGAATAAGAAGACACATTTTCTCAAGGAGTTTTAAGTCTGGTAGGAAATTGCTGGATCAAATGGTATTTCTGGTTCTAGATCCTTGAGGAATCGCCACATTATCTTCCTCAATGGTTGAACTATTTTACACTCCCACCAACAGGGTAAAAGCTTTCCTATTTCTCCACAGCCTCACCAGCTTGTATTTTTCCTGACTGTTTGATAATCACCATTTTGACTGGAGTGAGATGTTATCTCATTGCGGTTTTGATTTGCGTTTCTCTAATGACCAATGATGATGAGTTTTTTCATATGTTTCTTGGCCACATGTCTTCTTTTGAGAAGTGTCTGTTCATAGCCTTCGCCCACTTTTTGATGGGGTTGTTTTCTTCTTGTAAATCTGTTTAAGTTCCTTGTAGATTCTGGATATTAGACCTTTTACCCAAAGGATCATAAATCATTCTACTATAAAGGCATATGCACATGTATGTTTATTGGAACACTATTTATGATAGCAAAGACTTGGAACCAAACCAAATGCTCATCAATGATAGATTGGATAAAGAAACTATCATACATATACACCATGGAATACTATGTAGCCATAAAAAAGAATGGGATTATGTCCTTTGCGGGGACATGGATGAAGCTGGAAACCATCATTCTCAGCAATGCCACATGTTCTCACACCATATGTTCTCACTTATAAGTGAAGGCTGAACAATGAGAACACATGGACACAGGGAGGGGAACATTACGCACTGGGGCCTGTCAGGGGGTGGGGTCACGGGAGGAAGAGGGTTAGGACAAATACCTAATGCATGCGGAGCTTAAAACCTAGATGACAGGTTGATAGGTACAGCAAACCACCATGGCACTTGTATACCTATTTAACAAACCTGCATGTTCTGCACATGTATCCTGAAACTTAAAGTAAAATTAAAAAAAGAAAGTCTAGAAGAATAGACAATGAAGAGTTTAAGTTCTCAAAGAATATAAAACAGGTAATAAATTTATTTTTAAAAACCCAAAGATTTAACACATCCCCTCTCTACCAGACTTCATCAGAACTGTTTTTTTGTTTTTTTTTTTTTTCCTAGTTCATGAATTATTTCTGTATTGGTCAATCAAGCAGATGCTCTTAAGTACTTACCTTGCTGACTTCTCATCAGTACTAGAAACAGTGCATTTTATGTCATCATATTCTCTTGCGTGTAGGGTGCATACTGAATGGTGATGAGAGATTACATTGGAAATGTTGGTGGGAGACACCCTGTGGAAAGCCCTGCTTACAAATCCAAGGAGTTCTGATTTTTAATTCAGTATTGCTCAGGCATTTAGTAGCATCGTTCTTCTTATCCAACCATTACATGTTGGTGTTCCTCAGTGTTCACTCGACAACCCTCTTTTCATTTCATTCCACATACTCTATGTGGACAATGTAGTTCACTTTTATTATGTGATTCATATCTCAACGAGAAGAATTCCCAAACCTCTATTCACATCCAAAATATATCATCTCACTACCACCACATATATCCAACTGCAGACTGTACTTGGATGTCCTCAATCTTAATTAGTTCAAAATTGAATTCATTCTTCCTCCTCCCAAATCAGTTTCACTCCCATGTTCTTTATTTATATTACTATTTATAATAGTAGGCTCCATAACCACATATTTAAAACCTGAAACTTAGAAGTCTTCCTAATAAGAACCATATCCATTTAATCATAACGTTTAATTTCTTGATATTTCTTAACTCTATCTATCCCCATCTCTTCAAATGCAGTCTCTCTTCTCTTGTCCTTGAAGTCCTTAGTGTTTCTCATTGCCCATTCCAATCAATGTAATATGAGTTTATCCTGAAATCTGAACCCTGCCAGCAATCTAGCTATATCTCTATTTTTTGTTTTGTTTTTAAATAAATCTCTATGCTCTGGTCAAATAAATTTGTTCCTTAAACATTCTTTGGCTCACATGCAATTTTGCTCAGACCTTACCACTTCCTTGGAAATATGCTTTTCCATCTCTTTACTCGGCTAGCTCCCAAGCTGCATTCTGCTTCCTTTAGGTCTTTTCTAATCCCCTAAACAAGCTGAAATGACTTGGTTGTGCTTCCATGCAGCCTTCACATTTTATTGCATTCTCCATTTATTTTTTTGCAATTACTTATTTGTCCCTGTTCTTTATTTGTGTTGTCTATATTGTATATCAATATTGCCTTGTTTTCTCCTATGTCGTAGTGCCTTAAACAAATTAGGTCTTCAAAAATATTCTTTAAATTAATACATGAGTAGTTGAGTGAATGCATTTTGAACCAAAAGATTTTGAATCCTATACAGTTTACATTGAGTCCTACTGCCCAGCATCTGATTTGCTCTTTTTTTTTTTTTTTTGAAACAGTCTCACTCTGTCACCCAGGCTGGAGTGCAGTGGCACCACCTCGGCTCACTGCAACCTCCACCTCCCTGGTGCAAGTGTCACTTGCCTCAGCCTCCTGGTGTAGCTGGGATTACAGGCACATGCCACTCCCGGCTAATTTTTTTATTTTTAGTAGAGTCGGGGTTCACTATGTTGGTTAGGCTGGTCTTGAACTCTTGACCTCGTGATCCACCCGCCTTGGCCTCCCAAAGTTCTGGGATTACAGGCGTGAGCCATCGCGCTCAGCCACATCTGGTATTTTTAGAACTTACACTATTCTTTACAGAAGTTAGCAGTGGTTAAAATATGAGCTTTGGAAAGAGTTACGATTTCAAATTTACGCTTCCAAATTTGCTACCTCTGTAACTTCAGATAAGTTAATAAAATTTAAAATGGAATAACATTATCTAACTCACAGAGTCCTGAAAATTAAATAAGATAAATACTTTCTTAATTTTTGAATCATCCGTTTCTGGTATAAAGCCTGGTACACAAAAAGTGCTCAATCAATGTTTATTAAAAAATAAATGCCTCTTTTAACAAAGAGAAATACACAGTATTAAGAGAATCTGCATGTTTATTATTAGAGGTGGAAATACTGTAAGATATATGGGGGTTCTTCTTTAATTTTAGTTCCACTTTAACTTGGATATCTCTTGTACCCTGAAACCTAGTGAGTATTTTCTCACGTTTTCTTTGGAAGAAGTGTGAATGTGTTTGTGTGTGTGTGTATGTGTGTGTTAGGGGCAGGGAGGCTTTGTTACGAAGTCCTTATAGGAGAATTAATTTTACAGATTACAGGCCCAGTGATGTTTTACCCAGCGTGGAAGATGTTAAAAAAATAAAAATAACTTCTCCATGGCATTGATGTAGGCCCTATACTTTCTCATCTGCAGGTGAAGGTCTAATTATAGGGATGCAAGATTTCTAAGAGAAAGGGATCAACATAATCTGTCAAACAGATATTTGAAGGATATAGACTTTTTAAATGCATGTTCAGAATAAAAGTGAAAGAGGGTATTCAATCATAAACATAACCTTAATTAAAGAGTCAGGAAGCAAAAACAAAGGAAATCAAGTGGAGAACTTTGTTTGTGTGTGTGTGTGTGTGTGTGTGTGTGTGTGCGATTTTCCAATGAGAACTAGAAGTCTCAGAGTGTTTTGCAAAATTCAGTGATGCCTTTTTATCTTCACCATCTGTAACAACACAAACTAGTAGTAAATGTTTGCATAATGCTTTCTATGAAACAGGCAATGTTTTTAGTGCAGTGCACATATTAACTCTTAATCTTTATTAAAGGGTCATGGAGTAATTACAGTCAGCTGTAATATCTTCAAGTTCTCCATCAGTGGATTTAACATCGTTGGTTGAATCCATCAATGTGGAACCCATGGATACTAAGGGTGGCCTTTGAGGAATTTGAGCATTCACAGATTATGGTATCTGTGGAGATCCTGGAACCAATCCCCAGCAGATACCAAGGGATAGCTCTACTATTATTGTTAACTCCATTTTACAGATGGAGAAACTAAGACTCAGAAAGTTTAAATAACATGCCAAAGGCCACATAGTTATTAAATGAGCATAGGTACAATTTGAAAGCTAGTATTCAGGCTTCAGTGTCTATATCCTCAACTATTGTGGTGTGTGCTTAGCTTGTGTTTCATCACGAGGCCCATCAAGGGCCACATACAGGCTCTTTTGTTCACTTTGGGTCAAATTTTCTAAATCAAGAGCTCATGCTCTAGTTACTTGCTGACAGCCAGTTCTAAGGAAAATGTTACCGAACCATCAGACGCCTTCAACCTGTGGGTTGAGCTCAGCAGCACTATGTGACTACAGACATCCAAGAACAAAATGCTGATATAATCACAGGGAGGGAAGTCACAAAAAAGCCAAGAAAAAAAATGACAATTCTTCCCAACTCCAGATCTATCCCATCCCTGGTCTGAGGATCAAAGACTTTTATCTCCTCCAGAGGTCAAGCAACCGTTCCTTTATTTCCCTAGGTTGCAGGAGAAGTGGGATTCCAAAGTCTATGTCTACCTGTTGGAAACCACATTCCTAGGCTACCTGTCAAGTCAATCAGAGAGCAGACAGGAAGGATGAGGCTCAGAAGACAGAGAAGTAATGCATCGAGAAAGGTGTGACACCCTGCTGAGGATGAAAAATCACTAGAGGGTATATAATAAAAAGAACAGGGAGGACTTGGCTGATATGTGGTTGGATCCAGGAAGGAGATAAAAATCTGAAAAGAGAATCATATTGGGGCAGAGGGGAAGAATAGAATAGGGGGATTGGGTAAATGTGGAAGAGAAGAAGAGCTGATGGATTGAGAAAGGTCTTCTATGGACTCCTGGGGGCTATCTACATGATGGGGAGGAACAGGGGCAGGCTGCCATGAGAAAACTGGGCTTCAGAGAAAACACAGGTCAGATAACTTTTGGAGTTGTGAAGAGGAGCGTTTATAGGTGAAGGTACCAAAGATTCACAGGAAGGTGTAAAGATGACTCTGACAAGGCAGAATGAGTGAATATACATGCACACTCTGGATGAGAAGGCCAACGTGAGAATGAAAAAAGATGATTTTGCATAATTGTGTTACATTTGCTTTATGGCATGTATTTTTATCTTTATTTTATGTTCCTTTATGATGAGAATCCAATGTCCATTTCTGTTGTCTTGTTATGTTTTGTGTCTTTGTTAATCTTATCAAGTCGTTCTTTAGAAACAATGTTGTATACAAATTTTAAAAAACACCCTGTAGTTAAATAATGTATTTTTTTTCATTTCTCCACTGTGATAAGTCATAAAAGTCTTAAAAACAAAAGGCTAGTAGGTGCTGAATTATTTTGGGGGCCTACAAAGAAGGGGAAACATGAGGAGATTATATCCTCTTCCATGAGAATTCTTAAGAATAGAGAAGATGGTATGGCACACTTAGAGTATTAGAAACCAGATGCACACTTGACATCAGCAACAGAAAAGAAACGAATATAAATTTTTCTGTATTTTACTGTCTGGCTTGCATTCTGGGGAATTTCCTCAGTTGTACTATGTTCAATCTGATATTTACTTTTTAATTGAGCTTTTAATTTGCAATTTATTAATTTTTTAAAGAAGTTGTTTTGCTTCTTTTCGAAACATATTTAGTCAATCTTGATAATTTACTACTACTTTATAGGGCTTTCAATTCCCAATTATATTTCTTCAAACATGACTTCATGTGCTGAATCTGATCATTCTAATGCTTATAGTCTCAGTGGGCTGGATTTGTACTTTGCTGTTTTAATTGATTTTCCTCATGTTGGTTTGTTTTCTGAGCATGTTGAGTAATTTCATATTGTGAGACTAAGTTTCCTAGAAATATATCTGTCAGATTTCTTTGAGGCATCTGTTTAAATAGCATTCATTTAATACATAATTATCTTAAATAATTCTGCTAGGTTTTTGGGTGTCCTATCATCTTCAGGCCATTTTAATCTTAAATTTTTGACAGGATTTTTCAGCCCATATATGTCTATGAATTTGAGGTATAAATTCTCAGAGGAGACTTTTGATTTTCTCTACTCCTTCCACAGCTGAAGTAAATACATTAAAATATATTTTTATGTGACTAGTAGCAGCCTCCCTCCCTCCCTTCTTCCCTTCCTCCCTCCCTCCCTTCCTTCCTTCCTTCCCTCCCTCTTTCAATCTGTGAATTTGTTGCCAGTTGAAAGTCCTGAAATTGTACAAAAATTTTTCAAACTTTGAACCTTGCTATTCCTAGCTTTAGAAAATTGCTTCTGGCCTTTCTAGGACTATTTACAAACCAGGCTCTAAGTCAATTATTCCTGATTAAGGGTACTATTTCCACGTTTGGAAGCATTTGAAATCCTATGAAGTCTTTTTTGTTTGTTTAATAGCTAAGGAGTGTTGTTATTTTTTTCGAGGAACTTTGCTCTTTAGTCTTTCAGAGTCTAGCCTAGACCACCAAAATTGGTAAATGCCCTTGAGACAAGCTCTGCCTCCAGAATGAGTCTTACTATGTGGAAGGCTTACTTTACTACCTGCGGTGACACGTAGATAAAGACTTGTACGTATTTTTTTGCAGTATTTTAGGTATTCTATACCAACAGAAGTTTTTCTGAAACATCAGTTGGTCATATAACCAGAAATGCAGGGCAAAATTACTTGTTAGGTTGAAGAAATTTTGATTATATACTAAGGCTACATTATGTAAGATTACCTAGTGCAAAGTAAGCACTCGAAATGTGTTAGTTTCCTGTAAATGGGAAATATCAGCAAAAATTCTTCATAACAGTGGACAAACATAGAATTCTGTCTTCACTGCATAGTACATAATTTGATGATGTTAAAATATTCTGAACTGAAGAGAAGTTATATTTCCTAATCAATGTCTCTGGGAAGATGCTAGTTGTTAGTTTTCACAAAATCAGATTGTCACCACTCAAGTCAGCTGATTATCTAAAGTTGGATGTAAATCAGCTCAGCAGCAGCCTCCTTGATGAATGTTAATGTGGGTCTGCGAACCACTCTCTTCTTCCAGGAGGTAGCTTTACTCACAGTGTTTCAAAACCACACTCCTCATGTCATTTTCTTTTGCTAAGAAAACAGGCTTATGGAGATTTGAATTTCTTTGTCATTAATCTAATAACCACATCCATAGGGATAAACACATGGTCTCATGAAATACATATACTGGCTAAGTAAGAACGTAAGAAGACTGGTTTACAATGAAATTTAACACATCTAGCTAAAACTTTGATTCTTGAGGGATTTTGTGAAGCCATGGAGTGTCAGAGGAAAAGTAACCATCAAATTGTTCAATAAATCAGCTCTTATTCAGAATAAATGAATAAATCACATGGAAATATTTCTCATATAAACAACACCCAAGTGGCCACTGCTATTGCAAAAGTGCGGAAGGGACAAAATTAAGACAATTCCTGAAGATATTCCTCTTCTTGGGAAATGTATTTTTCTTTAGTAATTAACAACAAGCACAGTAAAGAAACATACCAACATTTAATCGTGTCATAAGCTGATATTGAAGACAAGAAGCCTAAACTGAAGGCCATGTGCTTTCACATATTTCATAGAAAATTGCAGGCCTAAATCAGCCTGGCAAATTTGAAATACGGTGTGGTAAAAAGACTCAATTATTGAAAGAGCTGATAATTTTGCAACAACATGGAAATACTTTCATCAATGAACAGACACTAGCAATAAAATCCACTTCAGCTTTTGTGAGAAATTGTTTCTTTTTCTTTATGAAAGATAAAAATAAGCCATTCTATGACATCAGACATTTTTTACCACATATGATATTGAATAAGGGCAGGAAACTTTTTACATGAGTACTGACTGTCTCAGTTTCAATATGAGTCTCTTCTGGAAAGATGTGTTCCAAGGGATAGTACATGTGAGGGTACCTTGGAAGTCTAAAGCTCCATAAATCACAAGGCCTGGTGATTATCATCATTATCTCTAGCCTACTTTCTCATTTCTCCCAACTCAAAGAAAACAGGTATTATATGTGATAGGCTTGGCTCACGTATCCATAGTTGTGATGATGGTGATTATTTTGGGGAGTCATGGGGAGTAGTTTGTATATATTGAGCTTGACTGTGACATTTTCTGACTGTCATATATTGCTGGCCATCTGGGTGAAATCATGAATAAGAACAAAGTTGCTGAGTGCCTGCGCTTCTCATGGGGTCTTGTGAACTGAAACTAGCAGCGTAAGCAGCAGTGCTTACCTCTGTTTGAGTCACATGGAAAGCAACAGGTGCCATCTAATGCAGGGTCCTTGAGGGCCTTTGTAAACAGCCACTGGGAGAAACTGCCACAAGAGAACCAAGTTAACAGACCCAAACACAGTGCTCTGAAGTGGTATATAGTGGAAAATGAGAGGAATACATTAGCTATTACAAAAGTGAACTATTGAAAGGAAAGGGACCTCTGGGGCTTTCTTAGAGAAAGCATTCATGTATTATACAGTGATGTTATAGAGACCAATTTTCTGGAAATGTAAGTAAATTCGTATAAAACAGGTTGGTACTTTGGGCACAGAAGAATAAAAATTCAAAGGGAACAAACAGATAAATAAGGCATTTCATCGAATTCGGATTTTGAGTCTTTGTCACTAGGTGTTCTGACATATTAATTTATTCTCAGAAACCTTTTGAAAACACTTTCTCACAGTGAAAATCACCCACCCAACATTATTTGTACTGTGTCAGTAGTGCTATATTTGCTTGGTCAGAGATATTAAAATATTCATTAAACAATTCTTTAAGGTCAACCAGGGGAATGCATTGATCTAGGTTGCCCAGCTGGAAGAATAGGCTCTAGTGGAGACCAGGGAAGGAAGGCTTCCTATGGCAGGGGCTCTCTGGTTCTGTCCTTCTTTCCAGCCAGTGACTAGAGGTGAAGACTGTTTGGCAGGGCCAACTCCAGTGTCTGACAGACTGTGACACAGAACATTCTCTGGTTTGCTCAAGGTATGCTCTCAAATCCTAACCCTCACTCACTTAAGTATCTCCATGGCAGCGAACTTCTGACCTGCACAACCCATATTGACAACCAACCACTGTCAGTCTCTACATAAAAACATTTTATGATGGTTGTTGTGTTGATGGTCACCCTGAACTTGTCCTCAAAAATCTATTGAGACAATAGTTTCCTTATGAGGCTTTTTTTCTTAAGAGTTAGTAGTTACAGTGGAACTATTTTACTAAGCCTCAAATGCATCAGGTACTCTACACAGTGCTTTGTAGATATACTATCTTATTTCAACCCCTTAACAGTTCTACAAAGCAGAATAATTAATCACTCTTTACAGATAAGAAGGCTACAACTCAGAAGTTAGGTAATTGATTTGTAATCACGGATCTTAACAAATGGCAAAAGGCAGGATTCCACATGGGTTTTCCTGACTGCAAGTTCTTTCCTTTGTGCTATTCATAACTACCCATGTTTAAACCACCCTTAGACCCAAGCTCATTCCATCATTTATGAAATGTATGGCTGGGTACATTACAGAAGCCTTTTGAGTCATTTTTCATCATTTGTATTAAAGGATTTTTTATTGGCAAAGATATCATGGCACATATAAAATGAGCAGGGGACTGTACAGTAACGAGAAGGCACTTAATAAGCAGATTGTCCCTGTGTAGATGAATACCTAATACTGGCTTCCAGGTTGCTGGGCCCATCTTGCTCTGGGCATTTCATTCTGTGATTAGCATGCCTCACAGCCATTAGAATGGGTGGTGCCCAGATAATCCAACTGATACCACCTTTAATATAGTTCCAAATTTAGTGACCTACCATTTTTAGAAATAATTAGAGGCAGCTTTAAATAAAAGAAGTACCTAGAAAAGCAGAGATGGAAAATAAAGGACAAAAGCTTTGAGAAAGGGAAGTAATGTGTTAATAATGAGGGATGATACAGGTATTGTGAGGACATCAAACTGACCTGGAGCTTCCTGGCATGTCACTCCTTTAACATAGAGGATATAGATAATCTGACAAACTGAGTGAATGGAATCATTTGTTCTATCTTAAAGATTTTGAAGAGGGACATGTTTACTTCCCCTTCTGCTATGATTATAAGTTTCCTGAGGCCCCCCCAGCCATTTAGAACTGTGAGTCAATTAAACCTCTTTCTTTTAAAAATTAAAAAAAAAAGAAAGAAAGAAACTAGAATTAAGAACATCTGTTCTAATGAAAAGCTTTTGCTTTGAAAAGATTGCAGTGGATACGGATTATTTAGATCCACTGTATATACCAGGTTAATTCAATGAATCATAGCTCTACATTTCCCTTTGAGGCAGTAATCGATCAATCAAAAGTGTATTGTATTCAGGGAACTCTTTACCTAAAAGCATTATATGAAGACTCTAACAGTTTTAAGATGATAGAAAATGTCAGGGAGGTCAACATAAATGGTACAAAATAAACTTTATAAACGGTAAGCCAGAAACTAATGTATAAATCCTTGAGAAAGGAACACTCAGCAGGTAACATGAGAATCCTCTGTGAACATCACTCTTCAGCCTTAGCAGTAACAACATAAAAAAAAGAGTTTATTCAGCTTCTCAGGAGGTGGTAAAAGAAATAGCAATAAACTAATGCTAAAGAAAATGTTCTATTAAAAAGTTTCCACAAGAAACTAGAAAGATAAATAAAGCAACTTAGAATACCCATAGTTGTCACGTATAACTCATGAGCAAGCAGTTAAATCAAGCTATAAACCGTGAGATAAAGGTGAGTAGAAGTATAATATTGGACAGGAGTAGAGAAATTTCTATAATAATGTCCCATTTTAGTTTTCATGTTCATTTAACTGGTTTACTTATTTTTGACTTCTGAAATATGAATGGAGAGTTCAAGAGTTGCTAAACCAACAAGCCAAGAATTAGTCTTGAAAAACAATGCCTGTAGATTACCTAAATGATGCATAATTGGAATCACAGAGCAGTATACTGCAATTTCAGAAACCTAACAAATGTATATCTAAAAGGTATTAAGTCTAGGTGTCAAATATTTATTATACTCTAGATATAAGATCATAAGAGCTTTCATTAGGAAGCTAATGAAAGCTCTATACTCTTTCTCTTTTTCAAAAGGGAGAATAATTAACAGATAACTGACCATTTTTTTCTAATCTTCTAAAACATGAACACTCAAATATCTAATTAAACATTTTAGCCTTGAATAGAATTACCAATAAAAGAAACTGTACTTCCTAACTGGTGTGTGTATGCATGTGTGCATGTGTGTATGCATGTGTGCATGTGTGTGTGTGTGTGTGTGTGTGTGTAATTTTAGAATTTAAAACAAGGAGCCTAGTTGTACTGTATACTAAAAAGTAATTGAAGAATACCGAGCAAAATAGACAAGGATTATTTAATAGTGTTTACAGATCAGGAAAGCTTTATGCTTTCTTGTATTTAAGTGGTTACGTAATTGATAACATATACTTTATACCTGCTAACAGACCACATAAGTTATTATGCACCTATTAAAAAAAATAGGTCAGCCTACAAAATGATGCCCAATTCTTTACCCAAGGTATACCTTGGCTTAATTTAACTAAGGTATACCTTGGCTTAATTTAACTAAGGTAACGTGCTCCTGGCACCACAAAATTCATTTCCAATGATTATACTTCATGTCAGCATTTTATGAATCTAGGTGCATATTAGAAAAGAAAACCCCCTCCCTGATGATCAATAAAATAGAATTCAAGGTTGAAAATGGAGACCACAAATGTTGGTAAGTTTTGTGAAAGCGCCAGCCAATGACACTGCATTGCCTTAAAACACCTTTTATAACTGAAATCAACTAAATATAATCAACATCACACATATAGCAAATCCCAAGACTGTAAGTCAACAAAAATCTGAAGTGCTGAGTCATTGCTTTCAGAAGCAATTTCTACACCAAACCCTCTGCAAGGTAAGCTGGCAAGACACACTAACACTTAAAAAACTGGAATTGAGAAACACGCAGTTGGAAATCCATTTTAGAAAACTATCAAATTTAAATAACAAGTCAAAATTTGAAAACAGGGTCAATGCTACAGGCAAAATGTTACAAAGTAGAATAAGCTGAAGCTTTTATATATGACTTTTAAACAGATTCAGATTTCATAGAGGTTAAGACCCTCTCACAGTAGCAGAAGGGAGCAAGCATTTGAAATCAGATAGATCTGCTTTCAAATAATATCTCTCTCTTGCTAGTCAAATGACCAAGGACAGTTTTCTCAACTTTTCTGACCTGGGTTCCCTTCTATACACATAGAGCTGGCTGTATTGTATAACTATAAAGGATTGTTGCTGGTGTATGTGAATTATCTATATGAAATGTGTGCACTGATCAAATCCTCTACTTAGTAATTGGAGTTTCGTCATGATTATGAAATTCTTAACATATCATGGAACAATAAACACTAGGTATTACCATAACAATATTTGCAATAAGGAAAACTCCCTAAAAACAAAGACTTGAAAATAAAAAGAGTAGAGATTATGTTGAATTTAGTTACAACTTCAAAACTGTTTCTGGAGTCTTTAAGACTTGCATACACAATGCATGGAATACACATGTCATGAAGGAATAGTTGTATTGGCAAGGCTAGGAATCCTCTGATAACTTTTTCTTCCCCACGTTTGAGTCTGCATTTGCTATAAGTGACCTTTGGGTACACACAGTCATGATGGAGCCTTGTTCCAAATATCCTGTCCTCTTCTGGGTACCACTAATTAGAGAGCACAGGAACCTTTCTAATCATATGTGTGTGTGTGTGTGTGTGTGTGTGTACACATGCATGCGTGCACACTTGCATGTCTTAGCATCTCTTTAAAAATATATCTTTTTTGTTGGAAAACATAAATACAGAGTAGTAGAAACAAAACTATAAGTAGTTTACGTATTTTAGATAAAATTCAAAGGAATTATATATATTTAGATCCTATTATCCCTGGTATTCAGCCATAATTTATATCTGTGTTTCATTCTTGTGGATAACTTATATCTAAATTATGTATTTGAAGCAGTTTTTTTGTGTGTGTTATAAGTCCTTTAAGTTTTGTGGTTATTAGTTGTTGCTGGTTGTTTGTTAGCTGTTTTTACACTCATAATTCTCCCAATCTTATTTTCATATATTCTGTTTGCTTATTAGAGAATCTTTCTTTTGTCTGTTATAAATTTTCTAATATATAGAAAATGTTGATTATCTAATCTCTGACTCTAGCTTTATTTTTTAAAATAAAATTTTTATTTTATAAATAAAATAATTATTTTAAATATTTAATAATTATTTATTTATGTGGGTTGGGGAGAGAGATTTACAGTCAAATAATCATACTACTACAAAACCTCTCCTGTGATACTTTCCAATCACAGATTCCCTGCTAACCACATTTTCAGTCTTCAAATCTAGGACTACATTTACAAAATATATTTAAAATTAATTTGAACACGACAAGGCTAATGCATTAGTTGCTTTTGTATTTTTCTTTTGCAATCACTTCACAGATTCTCAGATGATTACAAACCTATTTCTTAATCCAACTATTTTAGTTATAATCGGAGATCACCAGAACACAAAATCTAAGTCAAATTCAAAGAGGAAACAATTACAATACTTGAAGAAGGAAAGTATTTTTTTTTCCCAAGAGCCAGTTGGGGTTAGGGTTGTAAAATTCTGCACAATGACTCTGAAAAGTGGTGTTATAATAGTGGGGACATATGAGAAACCCACATTTCAGTGAACAAGAAGCAATGTATTACTCTGGTCAATGTATTCCTAAAACAACTTGAGGAATGTTAATCGGAATGTTAATATAATCTAAACCAATTATATTTGTTTACACTCAAAAGGTGTTATTGGCAAAAGTCCTGAAATTGAGTTTGTTCGACAGTGCTGAAACATAGTAAAACATCAGAATAAAAGACTTTACATTCTTAAAAATATTATGTATATAGACATAGCCCCTGGTCATGCTTGAGAGCTGTGGGTTAGCCACTTCAGAGTGTCTGTCCTGAACTCATGCAAGGGCTTCATATACCTCTTTAGCTGAGAAACCCTACCAGGCCGATACCGTGGAGAAGAATAGATCAAGAATAAGTATAATGGAAAGATTAGCTAATGTTTCTTGTACATTATCATACCACTTAATTTTTTACTATAATAGATTACTGGAATAATTCTTTTAAAAGCCACAATTGCTTCAAATCCTTGGGAGTGAGAAATTCAGAGAAATTTCTGTCTGTAGTTGATAGAAATATGAGTCTATTTTTTTTAAATGCCTAATTGAATGTTTATGAGAATTATTCTACAGTTTTTTTTGATGAATAGGGAATGCAAACTTTCATTAAGCTCTAATGCCCTTTATAAAATTTCTTGGGATAAAATGAATCTTGACCTTGGCAACTAGCAAAATAATTACAACATGGCTATTTCATGGTTATTTCTCTAGTACATTGTCAACAATGAAGCATAGTAGTTTGATGGTGTGCATTCACGCAGAGTAGGGAAAAGGCCACATTTGCATGGAAATTCAATTTATAACTGTTTTTATATTTTATTGATGCTTGGTGAATTGGATATAAAAGGTGCCGTTTTTAAAGGGGGGTCAAATTTGACAAATAATGTAGCTGGGTAAACTCTTACAGTAATTACAATAGTAACTGCACTCTGTTCTATTTAGTGACATTATGGGGTAAGAGGAAAATATGTACCCACTTCAGTAATTCTAGATATCCACTAAAGTCAAAGGCGCTTATGTGTTGGAGCATGTTTTCATGCTTTTTAACCAGGGTTAGCATGAAATTCATTTAAATAAGATTAAATTTCAGAAATCCAGGACTTAATAATCAGGGAAAAAGCAATAACAGGTACAACATACCTTGACTTTATCAAGGTTGTTGATAATATGATTAAATCCATTCCTATTAGTAAAGTATGGTAGCATCTAAAATAACACATATGTGTTTTTCAGAAGGAACACTGGGAAAAATGAAATAACAACATGTACAAGTAAACAGAGGCACAGAACGTAATAGGTCATTTGGAAAACAGAAATTGGTTTGAGACTGTTGGAACATAGATTACACAGAGGCGACATAAATCAGGAGGCTGGGATGGATTTTGGAGTCACATGTGAAAGATTTTATCAGAATTGTTTACATAAAAAACTGATGACGATTTTCAGGGGTAAGTGGGAGAGTGTATAGCAGAGGTTCAGCCTGCAGTGTGTGGGATCAGACTTGAACGTCTGATGAATTCACCTACTTGCTGTGTGTCTCTGAGTAAGTTATGTAATGACTCTGAATCTTAATTCTTTGCTTGTGAAAATAGGATTAGTAATAGTTCTTTTCTTATTAACTTTCACAGTTGATTAAACATAGTAATCCATGTGAGGTTCTTAGCTCAGATTGTGCTGTGTAGTGTACTAGTTATTATGATCATTGTCTTTCAGAAATGTCACTGGTATGGGGAACAGATTTCAGGGAGGACATGCCGTGGATAGAACTGCAGAGTCCGCATCATAGGCTGTACAGAGAGCAGACTGTAGTAGTGAAATGAATGTGCAGAAAACACCATTAGGTGATCCAATGACTTGCTGGGAGGTTATAGCCAATAACTGTCATAATCATCAATTTAGTCTAGGGAGATATAGGTGCCCGCCAATTGAAAGATATGGCCAATATTTTGTAGAACAGGATTATAATACATAGAAAATTTGGCAATATGGAGGAAAAACAAATTCAAGGAGCATCAGGAAGGTTGCCTCCAGGGCAACTTATATCAGGCAAAAACACAATGAGAAAACCAGGAGTTGGAAACATGTGGGTAAGAAAACAGTGTCTGAGGGCTAACTAAAACGCCTGGACCACAGCTTCAGAGAAACAGGCCATGACAACATGTTATTTGAAACCATAGAGAACTACCAACTAATTTTTCCATATTGTTCTAAATTGCTTAAAGTAGGACTTCGTAATTTGTCAAGGATAAAGAAAGGATTTTTTTTGCTTCAATCAACAATAATGATGATTTCACCTTTCTCCCCAATTATGCTGAATTTCTTGAACTCAGTGTAAGCCTTTTAAGGCCAAGGGATTTAAATACTAAGAAGATACTGCTCATCCTGGCTTATTCCTCTGATCTGTTCAGTAGCAGCCCTGCCTTCAATTAAGGGGTATTTTTTAAAACTTGTCTTCAGAACATCTAGGCAGTCTTAAGTCACAACATATTTCCCTTTGGAAATGTTTGAGTTGGACTCCTGCATTATCCAAAGAGAGCTGTTCTATATTTTGTAGGCTTGGGTATATATTGCTGTCATCCTATGAGACTTTTCTATTTACAGATCTCTGCAGGGTTCATTTGTCACTTCACCTGGCAAGTCTGGTCACACAAAAAGATAAAAACATTAATATACTAATAATGTTCTAATAGCATAGCCTGGCTTACTATTTTCTCTCTGCTTCCCAAGAGTAAGGTTTTCCTATTCTTGTTCTATTCTTCATCTGTGTTAGTTTTCCAGGGCTGTCATAACAAAGTACCATAGACTGGGTAGCTTAAACTAGGGGTCCCCAACCCCTATACCAGTCTGTGGCCTGTTAGGAACCAGGCCAGGCACTGGGGGTTGAGCAGCTGGCAAGTGAGTGAAGCTTCATCTGTTTTTATAACCGCTTCCATCTCTCACATTACCCACCTGAGCTCTGCCTTCTGTCAGATCAGTGGGGCATTAGATGCTCATAGGAGCACAAACCCCATTGTCAACTGTATACTTGACAGATCTAGATTGTACTCTCCTTATGAGAATCTAATGCCTGATGATCTGTCACTGTCTCCATCACCCCCAGATGGGACCATCTAGTTGTAGGAAAACAAGCTCAGGGCTCCCACTGATTCTACATTAGGGTGAGTTGTATAATTATTTTATTATATATTACAATGTAATAATAATAGAAATAAAGTGCACAATAAATGTAAAGTGTTTGAATCATCCTAAAACCATCCCCGCAGCACCTCCACCACTGGTCTGTGAAAAAATTTTCTTCCACCAAACTGGTCCTTGGTGTCAAAAAGGTTGGGGACTGCTGTCTTAAACAATGAAAACTTATTTTCTCACAGTTCTGGAAGCTAGAAGAAGTCTGATATCAAAGTGTTGGGATGGCTGATTTCTTCTGAAAAACTCCTTAGCTTACAGATGAATGTGTCCTCATTAAAGATCCTACCTCCAAGTACAGTACCAGTCTGAAATACAGGGGCTAGGACTTCAACATATGGATTTTTTTTTTTTTTGAGACGGAGTCTTGCTCTGTCGCCAGGCTGGAGTGCAGTGGCGCAATCTCGGTTCACTGCAACCTCTGGCTCCTGGGTTCAAGCAATTCTTCCGCCTCAGCCTCCTGAGTAGCTGGGACCACAGGCACGTGCCACCACGCCCGAGTAATTTTTGTATTTTTTTAGTAGAGAAGGGGTTTCACCATGTTGGCCAGGATGGTCTTGATCTCCTGATCTCAGTGATCCACCCACCTTGGCCTCCCAAAGTGCTGGGATTACAGGAGTGAGCCACCACACCTGGCCTGGATTTTGAGGAACACAATCCAATCCGTAACAGCATCCACTTGTGTTAGGGAATCAAATCACTTTTCATTTCCTCTGGAATTAGCTCTATTGGTTATCCCTTTCATGCAAACCTCCAGCCTTCTGCCTTCCTCCACCTCTCTATCCCCCTACCCTCAGCACATGCGCATACTCACCACACTCAAAAACCCCTCCACATTGGGCTGCCGGAGCTCCTCTGGCTGATGCCTTCTCCTTCCATACTTTCTCATCCCATTCCTTGAACATGGAACTTGTCCAAGATTTAATTTCCTCAGCTCACATTTATTCCTCTACCTTCTGCAAAGGGGCATATTTCATAAACACCTGACAAAGATCACCAATGAACTCCAAATTGTCACATCTAATGAAGACTGGACATATTGGAGAAGTAAAATACCACCAGTCCCTCCTTCCTCCTGGTACCACATTATTCATACATCGGCATCTGTCATGCTATGTCCTCCTTCCACTGCCCCTTTCTCTTTAGACCTGTGGGCGGATTCTTCCTCAACCTAGCTCATAATCCCTCACATAGCCTAGGCTCCCAGGCTTCAGCCTGTGTGCTGAGGATCATCACATTCATCACCTTTAGATCTCCAACCTTAATTTTTCCTTGAGAGCTTTGCTGCCGAATCCATACTCTTGAATGTCTCAGAAGCAGCCCATATCTAACACGGTGACACTGAGCTGAATCTTTTTCTTCCCTTTATGACATCTAGCTTTTCCTTTCGTGTTACCTTATTTAAGATGTTGGAGTTGGGATAGGGTGAGGCCTAGGTAAGGCTGCTGTTGATGTCAATATGAGTAAACTCCTTGGAGTAAAAGAGGAGACAGAACAGTAATTGCCAAAAGTTTGCTGAAGCATCTTTGCTTGCCCAATCTTCCTCCTCATCATTTTCATGCATTGCAATTAATACATTCCTAAACTTCGGCTTTGAGGAGTCCTGCTACAGACAATTGTTTGTGTCCCCAAAAAATAACATAATAAGATGGTATTTGGAGATGGGGCCTTTCAGTGGCAATTAGGTCATGAGGTTGGAAGTCTCATGAATGGTGAGACTTACTGCCCAGATTAGAGACCTGAGAGAGCTCCCCTGCCCTTTCCATCATGTGAAGACACAGCAAGAAGACAGCTGTCTATGAACCAGGAGGTGAGCCCTCACCAGGAACCAAATCTGCTGGCACCTTAATCTTAGACTTCTCAGCCTCCAGAACGATGAGAAACAAATTTCTGTTATTTGTAAGCCATCCAGTCTAGGGTTTTCAGTAATAGTGGTCCCAGAGGACTAAGCTGGGGCCCAGCGAATAGCATCTCTTTCTCCTGCTGAGTTCTGTGCCAACTGAGAAGTAGGATGACACAGATCAAGAGTGTCCAATCTTTTGGTTCCCTGGGCCACACTGGAAGAAGAATTGTGTTGGGCCATACATAAAATACACTAACAATAACAATAGATAATGACCTAAAAAGAATCACAAGAAAACCTCACCATGTTTTAAGGAAGTTTACGAATTTGTGTTAGGCTGCATTCAAAGCCATTCTGGACTATATGTGGCCCATAGGTCATGGGTTGGACAAGCTTGACGTAGATGTTCATTTTTGTTGCTTTTAAAAACTAGTTTAAAAGGGAGCTTAGAGTGAGGGATAATGGCTTTGTTCACTGACTCCAGGAGCTAGGCTGACTTGGCCTCCAAGGTCAGCCCTTTGTGCTGCTAGGATAACAGCCTGGGAGAGAAGAGGAGAAAACCTGGGCTTGATGCAGACAAATCAGCTGCCAAGTTCTATTCCAAAAAGCATTCCATATGAGTTTATTTTTCTGCAATTTAGATAAATCACTAGAGAAGAAACATTAGCACGCCTGCCTCCCTCTCCAAATTGCCACTGAGGAGACTCATTTCAAAAAATTTGATTTGTAGAGAATTACAAGAAAAGACATATTCAGTTTTTAAGCAAAAATGCAAATGAAACAGGATTTTTATATAATATATTAATTAATGTTTAACCATCAAGGACTTGAATATGAGTCTTCTATGTGTGGACTAAGAACTTCTGAATTGATAGTTTTAGTTATCTATATCAACTAAAAAATGTTTAAATAATTTTGTAGTACGATATCTGGTCCATGTGACTTCCAACTAACAATTCCAATTCAGGTTCTAGCACTCATAGTGGAAAGACCAATAAACAACCCATAGCAAATATAATGCCTTGACAGTTTTTTTTCTTTTTTTTTTTTTGAGACAGAGTCTCCCTATGTCTCACCCAGGTAAGATAGCAGGGGCACGATCTTGGCTCAGTGCAACCTCTACCAGCTTCAAGCAATTCTCCTGTCTCAGCTTCTCAAGTAGCTGGGATTACAGGTGCCTGCTACCATGCCCAGCTAATTTTTGTCTTTTCAGTAGAGACAGGGTTTCACCATGTTAGCCAGGCTGGTCTCCAATTCCTGGCCTCAAGTGATCCTCCTGCCTCAAACTTCCAAAGTGCTGAGATTACAGGTGTGAGCCACCACACCTGACCAACAAGAGATATTTATGTCCAGAATAGTTTTTTTTAATATATCTTAGAAAAAGATATGTTTGCTGGTTCTCATCTGAGACAAGCAAGCTGTTTTGTGAAATTATGCATGATTTTTTTTTCTTTCATAGAGGATTTTACATATTCTGGAACAACCAGTATTCTATCATACACTGTCTTAGGACTTAACTGTCAGGGAAGAAGCAGGACACAGGTCTAGTCATCTTATTTCACAGGGCTCATCAACTCTGTGAGGGACTTGAATCCAGTCCACAACTGGAATTCAGATATTTGCAGGCCTCTCACAAAGAAAATGAGTTCTCCAAAGAAAGGCAAATTATACAGATAGATACTTGAGCTTCTGAGAAAAAAAATTCTAATGAGTGAAGATGAACTCTTTGGGTTTACTGGGGGACTGTGCCTGACATCTCTGAATACAGGTATGTCCTCAACTCTCCCAACCCCCAAGAGAATGGAAGGAGTATGAAATAATTCTATTACAACATAACTTTTTTAAAACAGCTTCACAGTGTCAAAAGTTGTACTGTTGAAACCTTTTTTAAAAACCTAGATATTGCAAATGAATCTTTTTCTTATTGATAAGAAACAAAGAAACATCACCAAAATTAGACACTTAATAAGAAATTGGTGTGGAATTGTGCTTAGTAGTCTCTTATGATTCCTTTTGTTTCTGTAGCATCAGTTGTAATGTCTTTAATGTAATTTATAATTTATTTATTTGAGTCTTTTTCCTAGTCTAACTAAAGGTTTGCCAATTTTGTTATCTTAAAAAAAATTTAGTCTCATTTTTTTTTCTGTTGTTTTTCTTTTCTCTGTTTTATTTATTCCTGCTTTAATATTTTCTTTCCATCTATTTGCTAACTTTGGATGTAGTTTTTTCTTTTTCTTGGTCCTTGGTGTTTAAAGTTATATCATTTATTTGAGTTCTTTTTTTAATGCAGGCATTTATTGGTCTACATTTTCCTCAGTATTGCTTTTGCTGTATTCCATAAGTTTTGGTATATTACATTTTCATTTTTATTTACATCGAGGGTATTTTTAAAATTTCCATTTTGATTCCTTTTTCGATCCATTGGTTGTTCATGAGTGCATTGTTTAATTTCCATTTATTTGTAAATTTTCCAGAGTTTCACCTGCTGTAAGTTTCTAGTTTCATTCCAATGTGGTCTGAAAAGATCCTTAAGGTAATTTCAATCTTAAATGTGTTAAGACTTATTTTGTGAACTAAGAGACCATCTATCCTGGATAATGTTCTGTGTGCCTTTGAGAAGAACGTGTATTCTGATATTGTTGGTGGTATATTCTGTATATGTATGTTAGGTATACTAAATCTACACCTAAGTAGATTATGTCTGCTCTCTCTTTATTGATTTTCTGTCAGAATATTTCACTCATTATTGTAAATAGAGTATTAAGTCTCCTACCATTAGTTTATTGCTGTTGATTTTTCCATTCAGTTTTATCAATATTTATTTTATATAGTTAGGTGTTCTGATGGTGAGTGACTATATATTTATAATTTTTATATTTTACTGATGAAATGAAACCTCATATAATTATTATTATATAATATCCTTCCTTGTCTCTTGTGACAGTTTTGAACTTAAATACTATAAGTATCATCACTCTTGGTCTCAAGATGAAATAGATAAATTCCTAGAACCATGCAATCTACCAACACTGAATCATAGAGAAATAGAAAGTTTAAGGAAGCCAATAATGGTGAAGGAGGTTGCATTAGTGACCCTAAACCTCTCGAGAAATAAAAGCTCAGGATCACATAGCTCACTGGTGAATTCTACTAAACATTAAAAGAAGAATTAATGGCAATCTTTCTTATACTCTCCTAAAAACACTGAAGAAGAGAAGCACTTCTAAACTCAATTATGAGACCAGCATTACCATGATACCAAAGCCAAACAAAAACAATGTAAGAAAAGAGACCTAAAGGCCAATATTTCTGATGAACATAGATGCAAATATCCTCAACAAAATACTAGCAAATCAAATTCTACTGCATATGCAGAGGATCATAAACCATGATCAAGTGGGATTTATCAATGAGACATAAGGTTGCTTCAACATATACAAATCAAGTAATGTGACACATCACATTAACAGAATGAAGGATAAAAATCACATGATCATCTCAATAATACAGAAAAAGCATTTGACAAATTTCAACAACACTTTCATGCTAAAGACCTTCAACGAACTATCCAAGAAAAGATAGAAGAATGAATATTGGTGTCCCATTA
This sequence comes from Cacajao melanocephalus, assembly GCA_963573385.1. NCBI lineage: Eukaryota > Metazoa > Chordata > Mammalia > Primates > Pitheciidae > Cacajao > Cacajao melanocephalus. The sequence goes on along the minus strand of CAUYLG010051776.1, from coordinate 14,232 downwards.
AAATTAATATGTTAAAACCTAATACCCAATGTGACAGTGTTAAGAGGTGAGGCCTTTTGGGAAGTGATTAAGTCTTGACGTCTTTGCCCTCATATCTGGAATTAGTGCCCTTATAAAAGAGCTTGAATGGAGTTTCCTTGCCTTGCCTCTTTTGCCATGTGAGAGCATAGCAACAAGGCACCATTTGTGGAGCAGAGTGGACCCTCTCTAGACACTGAATCTGCTGGGGCCTTGATCTTGAAATTCCCAGCCAAGATAAATACATTTTTTAATGAATTAACCAATCTAACATATATTTTTATAGCAGTGTGAATGGACTAAGATCCCATTTTAACATTAGTTAATGCAATTGCCTTTGATTTACTTTCCTCTGCCTACATGAAGATGAGAATAAAGACTGCCTTGAAACCTGTCATTTCATCTACTCAGAGAAAGCTGAGGATGTTCTCAATTCCTTGATTCTGTCTCTCTGGATTCTCCTCAAGAGGACCCATTAGAGACCACCTATCTGATTTAGTACAAAGAATAGTTGTTCTTCTATGCAATTAGTTTGCTTTTATCTTTCCCCTTTAAACCAAGAACTATATAATTGAGCTGGTCTCCCTTTATGTTTGCCATTATAGCATTGTCAAACTTAGGACTCGCCTATAGTAACGGCAAAGGTGGTAATTAAAGTCTACATTTTATCTTGTCTTCCACTCTGCTTTCTCTCTTCTTCTATTCAGCTTTTAATTTCTACTTACTTATGCTTATTTTAAATATCTTTACAGTGTGACTTAGTATATTTTTCAGAAAAAAATGGGGGCGGAATTGCATAGAATAGTAGAAAATAAATTTATTTAGAGTACAATCATTTATATTTGTTCCTTTTCAACTAGTCACATATAAGGAATCTTTTTCCCACTAGAAAAACTTTATAGATAAGCTGGGAAAATCTGCCTTATATGCTATTTATATCTCAACCTTTTCTCTTCGCAATATGCTTGTAGTATGTATAGGGTAAAATTAAGTACTCAGAAATACGACACTCATTTTTTATGAATATGAGATTAATTACTTATTTCAGCATTAATTACTTGTATAGATTACCAATAGAATATAACATAAATGAAATAGAGCTATGAAATTTTCTTAAAGAATAAAAATGTAATGGGTTCTTTAAAACATGAGAGGGTGATACACAATGTGGTCTAATAATAGAAAATAAAACTAAATGAGACAGAATTAAGCACAAGGGAATTTAAATATCATTAGACAATAACATTAGACCATAACATTAAAAACAGGATTATAATTATGAGATTAATGTATTTGTAAATGTTAAGGAAATCTGAAATCACACGTCTGCTTTTTATCATCTCTCTTATCATTTGAAAAAACATAGGTTTCTCTCAATTCTTAAATATTAAATGCTTAGGAAATAAGGTTGAATTAAAGCATATTTAGAGAAATGGTCTTCTAAAAATATCTGTAATATTATTCCATTAACCTCATCTGTCAATGGACATAGCTAGAACTCTAAATCATAATTTTGAATAAGTTATATTTTCTTTGAAAGCATGAAGAATGTAGATCTGACTATTGCAGTGATCCTTGACTTACTATACAAAGCTGCCTTGAGATTAAAACTAATGTCTGTTTTAAATATGTCTTTCAAATCTTCGGTGCCATCTTTCTGGTGTATCAAACGCATCAAACATGCTCATCTTTGAGTACAATAACTAAGACGATTATAGTAAAAGGAAATTTGAAAGATTTTATAGATAACCAGAATATCCCGAGGGATATTTTAGCTGTCACATTTTTTAACATGTGAGAAGCATAAATTCATTTCAATTTGAAAATTCGTTTCTTAAGGCTTGCACAAGGGATACCACAGTGGTTTCGTTGAAGTGAAGGTGGGATCGACAGTTGATCATATTGGGCTTCTCATGTCATGGCTCCTGTGGGCAGTAATCGGGATTATTATGTTTCCTAGGGTTAATCTTTGTTATCATGGAGAAGAAAAGATTTCTGCCACACAAACGAAAAAGGAAGAGTGTGTGTGAAAATCAAAAGGTCCTTTAGGGTGCTTCCTAGTATTAACCAGTCTAGCAACTAAACTGTTAAAACACTTGAGCAACCTAATTCAGGTAGAATCATGGAAAGTTCAGATTCTTTAGAAACAAAGGTTTGGGTCAACCCACAAAAATATGAACCACAATCAGCTGGAATACAGTGTGCAATGGGAGCACAAAAGGGACAGTGGAAGAAGGAAGAAATAAATACTAACTATAGCCTCGTGAACAGTTAGAGAAACAAGAATAAGATCAACTATGTGTACACTTTCCCCAGTTTTCTATTTTTAACCTGTTCCTTTCCATTTCTATTCTATCTAGACTGTGGTGGTGGTAGCAAACTCTGTGATTTACTCCAAATTTTGAAGTAGATTAAAATGTTTTTGTAGCTGAAGAGAAATGAAGATCATGCTGAGACAGAGGCAGTGAATGATTCGTGATTACAAATCACTGAGCATTGTTTGCGAGAGCAGCGGGAATGACTAGTAGGCAAGATTGATACCTTATGTAGGAGAAGAGACCAGGATAAGGGTTTGACTGAATTTAGCACAGCTTCTCATAGGACTTTCAGCACCCTTAATGCATTCTGATGTTTTGAGGGACAACATCACATGTTTGCATTGAACAATTCATTCTAGTGGTACAGGGTAAGCTGGCCCTTTCGCATGGAGGCTAATGGAGAGCTATGAGGAAAGGCGGCCTGGTGAGGAAGCCCAAGGCCAGGATGGGGCTCGTGAGCTCTGACAGATGTAAGTCACTCTGTCATTTTGGAAGCTTCTTTAAATTCTTTCTGAATGGTAATAGCCCCTTCTTTTTGATGCTATTGTGAATTAAGAAGGAAAGCTTGTCCCCCCTTTGAGCTGGAGGCCAAATTGGGGGTGAGTGCAGAGATTGCCAGCAGAAGCAAACCACTTTCTAATGAGTGTTGATACTACCAGTTGGCTGCAGGGGCTGCTGCTAGAAAATCAGATGAGGGGCAGGAAGGAAAAGGCATAAAGGAACTCTTATGGAACATGTTTAAGAAGGCATCCCGAAAACCCGGAGAAAGAGAGAGAGAAGAGATATTTTGGCAGGGGCTCAAGCTAATAGGCACTTGAGCACAGTAATTAATGCTAACGAGCTTATTCGATAGTGAAAGGCAAGGAAAGGCAGAATGTTTTGGCTTCACATTTGTCTTCTTTTTAATTCTTACAAAGATTCGGAGGGGTGATCATCATACCCAGTCTACGGATACAAGAATTTAGGTTCATAAAAAGTGATTTTCCAAAAGTTGCGTAGCTGTAAAGTAGCAGAGTCCCAGATCTGAATCACAGTTTGCCTGAACTCAATGCTAGAGAATTCAGATAATTTAACACCTATAGTTCTTATTATGATTCATGTGGGTAATTGGGCGCCTGAGACTATTTCAGACAGTTTGCTAATTTAAAAAAATATATTCACACACTAGTTCTCAAAGTTTGCTGTACAATAAATCTCTCGAGGAACTATAAAAACATAGTGATGCCTGGGTCTCACCCCAAGAGATTGTGATTTAATTGGTGTATTGTGAAGCCTGGGCATTGGGATTTTAAGAGTCTTCCCAGGTGACTTAAAAATGCAGCAAGTTTTTGAGAACCAGCACATTAACAAATTGGTGGAGGAAACAGTAATAGCATTTGTTTCGTCAAAACTTTTTCTGACTGACTGCCAAGGCCAGGCTGTCTGGAGAGGTGGCTCAAATTGGCTTTTGGGGGTGGTATTATTGGAATGGATTTTAAATAATATAATTAATAAATAATTAAAACAAATAATACTTAAAACATGACAGGTATTGCCTAAGAAATGTTGGTTGAGTAATCACTGATGGTTTCTACCATCTTAAACATGTATGCTATAATAGATAAAAATTAACCCAGTGAGAGAATGAGGGTATGGATTGGGAGCACAGACTTAGAAAGCAGGTTGCAGAGGTTCAGATCTGGCATCTTCCACTCATCAGCTGGGTGAACTTGAGCAATTTTTTTTAACACATGTGCTTAAATTTTCTTATCTGTGAAACGATGTTAATAATAGTATCTGTGCCACGAAAGACCAAAAGAAGTTAGGGCTCAAAAGGGATGAGAAGCATATGCCAGACCATATAAGTGCTCTGTTCATTTCAATTATTTACATGTGAAATGTTTTATTAGCTTTGTTTCCATAAGAATTTAACAATTCTCTTTTACTATTAGTTGTTTTACTATCATTTGATTCTATCATGTATACAATCATATTCATTAAAAATCTTGCTAAATATAGACATACTAGTAAGCTTTTGTTTATATTACCCACTTTAAAACATTGGGATTTGAAATTTTTAATGATACATTTTATTATCATGATATATGAATCAATAAGCTCCTGAACAAGATTCTTTCCCCCCACCTTCTGGTCTGAATCATAATCTCTTTTACTTTATAGTATATTGGGTAACACAAAATTCTTCCCATTAATGAAGTCTCGAGAAATGCTGATGCATTTATTCAGTCAAAAAGTGTGAAACACTGCAAAGCTAGTCATATAGGCAAAAATATAAAACACACTTTAAAGAAAAAGAAAAAAAAGCTAAAATAATATTTTCTTTCCTTACAATATTTTTAATGAAGAAAAAATGAAACAGAACAAAAAAATAATAAAAAGAATTAACTCAGACTTTAATTATCCAAGAATGTCAATTATAAGAATATTCTGTGAATGAATTCTATATACATAGAGTGGCTAAATGTGACTTTAATATTCATTTGCTCTTGTTATCCTATCTAGCCCACAGCCTTCTGCAAATATTGCCAATAAAAATTTCTGCTTTTTTTTTTTCTATGTTTTTGAGACAGGGTCTCACTTTGTCACCCAAGTTGGAGTGCAGTGGTAGCTCATGGCTCATTAAACTCCTGGGCTCAAGTGATCCTCCTGCCTTACCCTCCCAAGTAGCTGGGACTACAGGTGAGCACCACTACACCTTGCTAATTTTTGTGGGTTTTTTTTTTTTTTGCTTAATTTTTATTTTGTAGAGATGAGGTCTCCCTTCAATGACCAGGCTGGTTTTGAACTGCTGGCCTCAAGTGATCTCGCCTCAGCCTCCTAAAGTGCTGGAGCTACATGTATGAACTATCACACATGACCACCTCACTTCTGTGTCTTTTAAACTACGAGTTTCAGAATGTGTGAGAACTGTCTCTTAAGAATCTCTAACAGTTATACTGAATTGAATATGAACTTTTAATGACTTTTTCTTCACTCTCTTTTTAATAAGTACAAAACTGTGCTAATATCAGGATGAAAGTTGAACATTAATTACCAATTGGAACACACAGATTTGTTGATTTTGGATGCGCCTGGAATTAATTGTCTTATATTTTATCATGTTTGAATAGCAAAATTTATTTCTTGTGTAAAGCAAAACATATTTCTAAGAAATGAATTGGTATCAACTATAGATCATGGGGCCATTTTAGGAGTGGGTAGAGAAAGATATAAATTACTACCAATGCCATGATAATTTGTGTATTAAAATTAAACACATTATATTTAAGTAGAATTTTTTTAGTCACTTGGAATAAATAATTACTTTTAGCCACTTTTTTTTAAATACTAATGTTGATATCTCAGTGCATTTTCAATGAATAGGAACCACTAGAGTCAATAAGAATAAAGAGCTCAGACTTCCTAGAAAACTCAGAGTTTACTATTACTATTTTAAAAGTACTACACTGCAAAGTAAAGTTCCAAAGGAACAGTATTCATAATCACAAATAAACTATGTAGTTTTATGGTAAGATTATAGATGGTAGAAATTTTAATGCAGATCATGATGTGCTCAGAGTAACGTCTGAAAAATGCCTGGTCTTGGTAGGTATGGCAACAAAAATTATCTCGCTCCTCATCCATTTGGAAAGGTAGCACTCTCTACTACCTGGAAGTAAGAGGCATCCATGTAATTCTGTGACTTAGTTATCACGTGTTCTCAAACTTGCTTTAAATTCACCATCACCATCATCATCATTATCATCCTCCCCACCGCTTATTATACTCTCAGGAAATTTTATGTAAATATTTTAATTCTAAAATCTCAAACAATTTGTTTGATTTTACTCCATGACAAAAAGCATTGAACAAATCAATAAAACCAGAGGGTGGGATTTGGAAGCATTTCCATCCCAGGCTTTTCCCGAAACCTTAACTTTATTTTAAAGAACCCAAATGTGTGAAATAGTTTTGATCAACTTATATTTTTGGCAACTGAGGTGTGACATAATGACCACTCTTTTCTTTTCCTTTTTATGTTGAAATATAACCTACATACTGAAACAACCAATCTTGTATATAAAGCTTGGTAAGTTTTGACACGCACATACTCTCTGCATTAGTTTGCTAGGGTGGTTATACAAAAAATATCACAGACTGGGTGGCTTAAACAACCTAAATTTATTACTTCACAGTTCTGGAGGCCAAAAGTCAAAACCAAGTTGCCTACAGTGTTGGTTTCTGCTGAAGTCTCTATCTCTGACTTACAGATGGCCACCTTGTCTCTATATCCTGGCATCATCTTTTTTTGGTGCACACACATCCCTGCTGTCTCTTTCTTTTCTTGTAAGGACACCAGTCCTATTGGACTAGGAGGCCACTTTTGTGACCTCCTTTAACCTTAATTACCCTTTTAAAGGCTCTGTCTCCAAATATAGTCACATTAGGGTTTAGAGCTTCAGTATATGAATTTTACAGGAACACAATTCAGTTTATAACCCCACTCCCCATTTAACTCACATCTTTTTCAAAATATAGGCTGTTTTCTTTATCTGGTAGTTTGAAGTTTGTTCATGCTATTCTCTTGTCATTTTTCACACCTGCTGCACAAATGGCAACAACGATTCTGTTTTCCTTCATAATTTAGTTCTTGCCTGTTCTGGAACTCCCCATAAATGCATTTTTTGCATAGCATAATATCTACAAGACTCATCAGTGTTTCTGGATATATCATCAGTCCATGATTTTATTGTCTAGTAGTATTGCATTATGTGAACATACTGTGATTTCCCTATTTTTCTGTTGATGGACATTTGGGTTGTTTCCAGTTTGTGGGTTTTATTATTTACACTTCTATAACTATTCCTTTACAATTTTTTGATGTGAATATATTTTTATCTTTTTTGATATATATCTAGAAATTAATTTTCTGGGTCATAGAGATATGCTTAACATCTTTAAAAAAAAAAACCTACAGTTCTTTTAATGTGGCTACAACATTTTATGCTCCAATCAGCAATGTATGAAATTGCCAGATATTTCATATTACTGTCAAGATTAGTATTGGAAAGTCTTTTTAAATGTTGGTCATTCTAAAATTTATGTAGTCGTAGTTCATAATCGTTTTAATTTGCCATTTCATGATGACTAATGGTATTGAGTAATTTTTCGTATGTTTATTGACATTTGTACATCTTCCTTGTGAATTTTCTGTTCAAGTCTTTTGTACATTATTCAAGTATTTTGTCTTTTAATTAGTGAGTTGAAGTAATTCTTTATATATTCAGGATAAGTTTCTCAGCTGGATATAAGTGTTACAAATATTTTCTCCCAGTCTGTGCCTGGCATTTCATTTTATTAATGGTATCTTCTTAAAAGCAGGCATTTTTAATTTTGATGAAGCCCAACTGATCAATTTTTTTTCTCTCCTGGTGAGTTTTTCTGGGTCATAACTAAGAGATAATGTTTGCCAGCTCCAAGGTCTCCTATGTTTGCTTCTAAAAGGTTTAATGTTTTAACATATGAGGAAATTACCATAAGTACTTTCACTTGACAGATGAAGAAACAGAGGCACATGATGTTTAAATGGCTTGACTGATGCCTCACATTGGTTGATCAGAACTTGAACTCATGCAATGTTTTTTTAATCACTCCTAAGTTAGGCTCCCATTGATAATATTATAGCAGGGAAAATGCAGTGAAAGGGTAACATAAGTTTTTGACTTTCAAATACTTTTTCAAGGAGCATCTATTAATATCTTACTGAACATTCATGTTCTATGGAGAACAGTTTGGGAAATGCATGCTGAATAAATATTCATGGCCTGAATTAAATCTCTATAATAGAAAAAGACATTCGACGGTCTACTTCCTAATAGTCTAGTTCAATGGCCTAGTATTTTGGAAGCATGCCAGGGTGTTCCATAGAGCTTATATAGTTCTGTGTGTTCCCAAGTTCAAGGGTTTATTATCTCTTTATTGCTCAAATCTTCCTTTAAACCATCCTTATGTCTAGTTATCTGTAATTTTTTTCATTCTTTCTTCGTGTGTGTGTGTGTGTGGGTATGTGTGGCTGTGTGTGTATCTAGCAGGCATTGAGGATCCTAAATGGTGATGTTCATTTATTGCTGCATCTATAATGCAGAAAACATTTTAGGAGAGTTGCAGCAATAGTTGACTTCATGTCTCATCATTTCTTTTGGGATACAGAGTTACAAAATAAAATACTGAATGGCCAGTTACATTTGAATTTAAGAAAACCAACACATAATTTTTAATTTAAGTATGTTTCATGGAATATTTGGAACGTATTATACTTAAAAATGTCATCCAAAATTGATATTTAATTGGATGTCTTGTTTATTTATTTGCTAGATGAGGCAATCCTAATTAGGGGGCTAAAGTGTATGCCTGTCACATGGGGAGAGACCCTTCTCTTATGAATTTAAGGACTTCATTTTTTAGTATGGATATTTCATGGCATCTAAAACTCCCCTCTCCTGGAGAGTGATTATTATAGACACATAAAAAGGAAGATCTCCTACCTAGAAGAAAAAAAGTACATTTGCAAAAATGTTTAAAGATGTTCTAAAAATATTTTGTACTCAGGTCTACAAGGAAGCGTTAAGTACCCTATTTCACTATATTATTATTATAACTACTAGGAACAAGAAATGGAATGGAAGATGGAAATAACAAAATCTTCCACATTAAGGCACATTTAAGTTTAAAATCATGGGATGGAACCTAATTAAATGCCAGAAGGTATCCTAACATAATGTTGAGTTTGCAAATTTAAATACACAGAAACAAAGCAATCTAGACACTAAAAGTTTCCTAGCAACATTAACTTACCCACATCGTACACTGTGCATAATAAAGTTAGCATTTAGCAACCAGAAATGTTGTTCATAATGCAAAATATGTGCAACTCAAGATCGTTAACATTTTCTATAATTTTAGTCATTTCAAAGGTTCAATATTCTCATTACACTAATGTAGAAAGAGTTACTCAATCTGAGAGTTAAAAATTCTTTTAAAATATATTTGTTTATCTCAGAGTCTTTTATTAAAGTCATCATCAACTTGGGTAGCATTTTGCTTCAGCAACATAGAATTTTTTTTTACATTTAGAGAATGTTAATTATAGGGTAAATCTTCAATATTATCTCAAACTTCCTCTATCTGTAATCATTATTTTCAAAAATACATCAATATGTATTATTCCACTGTACTTTCCGATGTTTTAAGTAAAACCTGGGGAGGCCTCACAGCATAGGGATGCTGTGTATGTCAATTATTTAATATGTGAGCAGAGGCAAGTTATGTCCCTGTTTCTGTACCTCAGTTTCTTCTTTTTTGGAATTGAGATAACAATTGTATTTGACTCATCAGGGTCTCATGAAAATTAAACCACTTAATTTCTGTAAAGTTCTTAGAGTAATTCATGGCACATGCTAGGCTTGCCCAGAAATGTTCAGTGTTCTCAAATAGCAATATTCCAGATGTACAGGTATAAGATTTTATATTGTACTTTCTTATACTTCTGCAGGTAGACTATTAGAAATTCTGAAAAGATGTTGGTGAATCTACAATATTCCATTATAAAGGCATTAAGTTGATAGATTTTTAAAGATTGATTAGTTCCTGCTATGGCCAATAAAAATGTAAAAACAGTTTTTCGAACTTATTGATAATAAAATCAACATTAAAAGCTATGTGCTATTGTACTCCTGCAAAGATAACTAAATTAAGTAAGACTGGTAATACCAAGTGCTGGTGAGGACCTGGAGCACATGGAATTATCAAACATTGCTAGTGTGAATGTAAATTGCTACACCTATTTTGAACAACTTTCTGGTAACTATTACCTACTAAACTGCTAGAGTTATACCCTAAAATTTGGCAATTCCAGAAATATGCACCAAAAGAAATTAAATGGTGATGAAAGTATCATTATTTATAAAAGCCAAGAAATAGAAACCACTCAGATTTTCATTCTAGTAGTAGAATGGACAAATTGTACAATGTGCATACAATGGATTTGTATGAGGGCAATGAGAATGGAGGCATTACAGCTGCACTCAATGATATGGATGACTTTTACAACCAGAATGTGAAAGAAAAGATGTAATAAAAGAATTTACACAGTGTAATTTCGAACACATAAAGCTTAAAATCAGAAAATCTGATCTTTGGTGTTAGAAGTAAAAGTAACTCTGTCTAGTGGGAAGGAGAAAGTAGGGCCTCCTGGTAGCTATTAATATTCTGTCTCTTTTTCTGGGTATGAGTTACCACATGACAATTCATTGAGATGAATCCTTACAATTTTGCCAATCTTTTACATATGTTAAACTTTAATTAAAATTTTAAATAAAACCTTCAAAATATTTTAATTTGAGAAACTAACAAAAAGTTTTATGATTTGAGTCCTTCAGTAATTCTAGCTCCTGGCAGAATTGTTTTAGAAATCAATGTCCACTTATAAAGGAAAAAGGCAAAACTAGTTTGCATCCTTACTGTACCAATTCACCAAAATAATTCATGAGAATTGGAGGAAATGCATGCAATGCCTTAATGAGAAATACATCAATGAGGTAAACTTAATCTTGCATAGTTTCCAATATTGAAAGTATCCATGGGTCAGTTAGAATAGAGAGTTGGGTTGGGAGTTAGAATTGGGAAATGATAAATGCTCTTGTTGGAGACAAAGGCAATGGGAACGAGGCCAAGGAAAGATTCAGATGCTGAGCCCAAGCTGGTACTTTTTTTCTTTCCTTTCCTTTCCTTTTTTGAGACAGGTTCACTCTGTTGCCCATACTGGAGTGCAGTGGTCCAATCATAGTCACTATAACATAGAATCCTTGGTTCAAGAGAGCTTCCTGCTACATACAGGTGCATGCCACCATGTCTGGCTAATTTTTGTAGAGATTGGATCTTGCTGTGTTGTCAAGGACAGTCTTAAACTCTTGGCCTCAAGAGATCCTTCCACCCTTGCCTCCCAAGGCACTGAGATTACAGGCATAAGCCATCATGGCTGGCCAAAATTTCTAACAAAATATTATAATAAGGCAAGTGGAAAGGATATAAGAGATTTATTGCAAAGTCTCCCATACTAAGTAAATTCTATTTAATAACATATTGTATGTGCAGGAAAATATTGTTAATATAAGCATTTAGTTTGTGTTATGATGAATCAGAATTATTCATTTTTGTGATTCAGAATACAATTAGGAAATGTATGAACATGACATTACTAACAGGAGTTCAGATTTGAAGGCAAAATTTAACCCTTCATTTTAAGTGAAAAGACTATCTCTTTATGAAACTATAGCATTAATCTAATAAGTGAAGAATGTACATAATTTAAGATCCCAAGAGACTTTTATGAACAATTGGCAGCTGGATGAAACTAAAGTAAGTCAGAATCAGATAATAGTTCTCATCTAGTTTACTTGCAGCAGTTCACTGTATTCAAGAAATACCAAGACTGGCTTTGCCGGGAAATGTCCAGAAAACAAAGGCTTTATTTCAGGTGAGGCAGTGAATCTGAAGAAGCTAAACATAGTCCCATGGTCCAGGACCAAGTGTCTAGAAACAAACTATTGATTCACACCCAAAGTATAAAAAATACACTTTAGCTATACATTTTGGTGATGTGTATTTAATCTAACCATACATAAGAAAATTTTGAGAGAAAGGTGCTTAATAATTTAAGAGCATTTGAAAGTTTTTAGGTTGGTGCAAAAGTAATTTCTGTTTTTACCATTTAAAAACCATGAAAAACTTCAATGACTTTTGCCCCAACCTAATAAAATGATATTCTTCTGTTGTTATTAGTTATTGGTAATCCTATAGGAAAAAACAATATAGAATTTAAAAAAACTTTTAAAATTGACTTTTAAAATTAACTCTGACACATAAGTTTTTAAGAAAGGGGATATTTGATACATTTAGAAAAACAACCTGTGTAAGATCTAATACATAAAGCAGGTAGACATGTTTTGATCCTAAACATGTATTTTGTCTTTCAATTATTGTGATTAAACAAGCAAGCAAAACAATCATGAAATTTGGACTTTGTGTGTTAGCAATATAAACATTGGTTTCTTATTAAGGAAAGATTATATATAATTAAATACCTTCAGCATTGACTTTTATTTTTTCTTGGCTTTTTAAAGAATGATATTTCTAGTTTAGCAGAAAAAAATATATTTGCTCTGGCAATTCAAAGGCATTGTTCTTTTAATAACAAGAACCTTGGGGTATAGAACTTTCCTATTTAGCTACCAAAACTCTGAAGAACATAATTTTAGGTACAAAACAAGATAGTTTGAATCTCTAGCTCAAGAAATCACATTTTGTTAAAAGTGCATGAAAGATGTAACTGGGCATTGGTGGCCAATTTCATTAAATGAGCTGTGACTTCACAGAGAAAAAGATAAGTATCTATTGAGTTCCCAAAGGCTAGATTATTGAATGAAAATTTATTTCTACTAGGATATCATAATGGAAAGTAGCTAGGGTAAATTAGTAAAATTTATTCTGGGATACAGCTCATTTATTCAATAGTCATTTATCTCTTTAGAAAAAGTATTTACATAGTGAGATAATTTAATGCAAGTTATAAGATTTTCTTATTTCAGTTTTCATTTCTTTTTATACTCCTGACTTATCAGCTTGGGTTATTTAAACTCTTGCACACTCAAAATGTTCCTTACATTCTTGAATGAATTAATTTAAATTATCTTTGCATGAAACACCCCCATTGTTTACCTTGTATATATCAACATCATCAACATCCTCATATAGGTAATTGAAAATCCTCAGTTCTGTAGGTTTTTAGTACAATGTTAGAAGAAAGATTTTGTACCCTGAGCTTAGCAGAAGTTTATGTTGGTAGCATATTCTTCCAAACAATAGGAAATTACTGTTACAGAGTGAGGTTGTTGCTGTATCCAGTGGAGTCTCCACAAACATTGACAAAGATGGAAACTTACATAATGATCACGTCCTCCATTCTTGTTTTTCAGGAATTTGTTTTTTAATTTTAAGTCATATTTACATTGAGAGCATAAACATATTTAAAATTTAAAGATCTAATAGAAGGATGAATTTTCCTGATCTTAAAATTTATTTATATTATTTAAAAATTCTACTTTTGTCAATATGTGAATTTTTTGAAGACTTTTAATAATAAAAATATGTTACTCTGAAATTATATCAAAATTTTCACATTTACCTAATCAGTGGGGTGTAATTGGTTAGAGTTTGAGTTAAAAGAATAGAATCAGACTCCAACATATTCTTAGAAAAAGTAAAAATCTATTTATAATTTCAATTAAAATGATTGAACATAGTAGAACAAAACACAGAAGAAAAAACATTTTATAATTCAAAATGGAGAAAGTCTTCTTAAGCAAAAACCAAAACCAGATTCTCTAAATCCTTGTTATGCAAAGTGTGGACTATAGACCAGTAGCATGCACATCTAGAGTAAGTTAGAAATATCAGCTCTCAGGCTTCACTCTAGCTCCTGTGCTTTAACCAATTCCCCAAGTGATTTTATGCCCAATAAGCAGTTTTCAACCCTGTCCACAGTTTAGTATCAACTGGGAGACTATGTTTCAATATTACCCAAATCAATTAAACCTAAATATGTGGGGGCTCAGGCTGCAATCTTTCTATAAAAGCTCCTTGGTGAACCTAACCTGTAGATGATTTGGGAACCACTATTCTTTTTTTTTTTTTTATTTTTTTTTATTGCATTTTAGGTTTTGGGGTACATGTGAATAACATGCAAGATTGTTGCATAGGTACACACATGGCAGTGTGATTTGCTGCCTTCCTCCCCATCACCTATATCTGGCATTTCTCCCCATGCTATCTCTCCCCATGCTATCTCTCCCCAACTCCC